>APFE031227409.1:0-12043 GCA_000404065.3 Pinus taeda
GAGTAGAGGTCTTGGGTTCAAATCTCCTTTTTGTTGAAAAATGGGCGTTTTTTTTCATTTCCGCACATTCCCGCACTTCGTCGGCGCCTTCATGAACGTTTTTTCAAAAAGCCATAACTTCTTCATCCATAAGCGGTTTTCAGAGCAGTTTTTTTTTAACCAGCCTAATTTTTCGAGATATTTCCATTAGAACACTTAATTTTAGCATATATAGCTTTAGTTTTTGTTAAAATGGAAAGTCCATGCCAAGTTATTCTTGACAGCACCAACTACTTTCAATGGTGGTCCTACATTTTGGATTTACTTAGAAGTAAAGGTCTTTACAAAATAGCCTCACGCCAAGAAACGAAACCGAAAGATGAAGATAAGGCAGCTAAATGGGAAAATAGACAAGATCAAGCACGTGGATTGATAGGGATGTCTATCTCTTCCGATCTTAGATTCCATATTGCAGAACTTGATACTCCTGATAAAGTAATGGAGCATCTTACTAAAGTTTTTGGAATAAAAAATGAACTTAGAGCCCCATTAACTTGAAAATGAGTTGCTTACATTGGACCCCAATAATTTTTCTTGCATTGATGATTTTTTGTCCAAGTTCAAGACCCTTAGACTTCTCTTGGAAGGTGTTAAGGTTAAGAAAGAAGATAGTGCCCTCATCTATTGCATTCTTACTAAGTTGGGACCAGCATACTCTGTGCTTGTTTCCACCTTCCATTGTACAAGAGAAGCCTTCATTTCTCAACAACATGACTACAAGCCCGCTTCCTTCGATTCTTTTTGTGATTCTTTAATAAGAGAACAAGAAAAAATCTTACACCTTGGTCTTCTTAATCTTGGAAACTCTTCTAAGAAAGCGTTAACCGCCCACCAACAACCAAATTCAAAGAATCCTAAGAAGTCGTATCCTAAAAGGAATGGTCCTAAACCAAACAAGGGTCCTAAGCAATTTCAGCCTCAAAATGAAAAATCATTTCACCAAAATGATAAGGCAAATAAAAAAAATGGGAAGAAGACTGATAGACATTTCCACTTTTGTAATCGAGATGGCCACTTAGAATCTAAATGCTTTAAGAAGATGGAAGCCTTGAAAGCAGAAATGAAGAAGCATAGCATCCATTTGGAGCACTCTTCAAATTCGTGTTCAACAACGGCACTTTCTGCATGTGGTTGTCAAGCATCTCGGTCTAGCTATGCACTAAATGTATCTTCTTCCTTTCATTCTCATGAGTGGCTCATTGATTCTGGAGCTTCTTATCACATGCCCAAAAATAAAGCCATGTTTTCTTCTTTAAATGATTGTAAGACCAAAAATATATATGTTGGTGATGATAGATCTCTTAGTGTTGTAGGGACTGGAACTGTTCATATAAAAAATGGTCAATTTAATGATGTATTATGTGTTCAACCTTATCCTGCAACCTTCTATATGTATATCAGATAACTCATTTAGGTGAAGGTAAAATCGTTGAATTTTCACCTCACGATGTTGTAATTAAGGACCTAAAGGATCCTAGATAGATTTTAACTACTCGAATTGCTAATGATTCTAAAAGGTTGTATAAGTTTCACAAATTTGGGTCATCAAAACTTCCCTCGGTATTTGTTTCTCATAATGATGAAGTGAGCAAACTTTCGCATGAGTGATTTGGTCACTTAAACTATCGCTTCCTTCAGAATCTATGTAAAGAAAATATGGTGACAGGTCTTCCAATGGTATCTTGCAGAGATGGTGTTTGTTCCAGATGTGTACTCGAAAAACATCATCATGACAGTTTTGAAAAACGTGCCTCTTGGCATGCCTCAGCCCCTTTACAGTTTGTGCATAGTGATTTATGTGGTCCACTTCGAGTTGTTTCCTTCTTTTGCTACAAGTATTTCTTAACTTTTAAGTATTTCTCTGGCTAACACCCGGTTGGTCCATGATTTCTATTTAAAGCGCATGGAGGTTCATTTGTAGCTTAACTGTTCATGAGAGAAGCTTATGTAAATTTTCATTCTTTTATTAATAAATTGCCTGAAGTGTCCGCGTTGGCTCAGGCCGTAGACTGTTTCCTTCTTTGAGGGTTTTAACCACGTCAAAAATACTGGTGTATTGATCTGTGATCTGTTTGTGAGTGGTTTCCTTTGGTGTTCTGTCTGAGAAACTTACCCTGTAAATTCCTACAAGGGGCTTCAGTGAAATTCATCTAGTAATATTTGCTTAATCACCATATGTTTAGGTACATAAATTCTTCCCTTATAACTCAAAAAATTGATGTTATTAAGGTTGAAATCTCCTATTTTTCCATATTACAACATTTGTTATGTTTCTTTCCATAAGAAGTTGTATTTATGTTCCTGATATGAAGCCTCTCTTGTCTGATTGAAAAGATTTGTCTATACATTACTGTAAGAAATTTCATATACAAAATGGAGGTCTCTACTCAATGCATTTGAAACACGATTTTCCTTGCCTTTCAGGTGCTTGATATCAAAATCAAACTTGCTTAGAAAAGTTTGTCCACCTAGATTTTCATGAATCCAAGCTAGGTTATTTGAAGAAACTTGTTAAACCACTATGACTAGTTAACAACAAAATCTCTTTCCTAGCATATAGTGTCCCCACATATTAATAATGTGGACCACTACTTTTAGTTCTAGATCATATCCAAAATATTTATTTTCATAATATTTTAATTTACGAGATTCAAAAGCTACCACCCTACCTTATTGTATCAACACACCTTCGACTCCTTCCTTACATGCATCTGTGCACACAGTAAAATACTTCTCAAGGTCAACAAATTTCAACATTAGGGCTATTGTTAATAAATGTTTCAAATGATCAAGATTTTCTTAAGAATCCACTGACCATCTAAACAATTTCCCATGCTTCTGTAAAGAGGTTATGGGGTAGGTAATTTGGGAAAATTCCTCAATAAAACGTTGTTAATAACCAAAAAGACCCATAAATGATCAAATATCGGCCACATTTTTTGGAGCGAACCATTTCATGATAGTGCTGATCTTTTCCAGATATACAACTATTCCTTCAGTAAAAATGATGTGTCACGGATATTGGATCTAGTCCTTGTAGAAGTCACATAGAGTTGGTTCCCCCTTAATGTGTGTAACACTATATGTAAATTCTCTTCATGTTCCTTCATAGATTTTGTATAAATTAATATATCGTCAATCAAAATAATTTTTTTTTATTCAAATAATGATGGAGGACTCCATGCATTAAGCTCATGAAAGTTGCAGGACCACTCGTGAGGCCAAAAGGTAAAACAACAAATTCATAGTGATGATAATGGGTCCTAAAGGCTATTTTGTAGATATCTTCATCTTTGATCCTTATCTGATGATAACCCGACCTCAAGTAAATTTTAGAGAACATCGTGGCCCCCTTGACCTCATTAAACAAATCATCGATTCTAGGCAATGCGTATCTATTTTTAACAGTTAATTTATTCGACTTTGGGTAGTTAATACATAATATTAGGGTACCATATTTCTTTCTTACAAACAACACGAGAGCTCTCCACAATGACACTCTTTGACAAATTTATCCTTTATCAAGTAGATCTTGTAGCTACATCTTAAGTTCGGTTAATTCCATAATATTCATCCAATAGGGAGATTTTGTGAAACTCGAGTAGCTCTAGGAATTATTTCTATGGTAAAATCAATACTCCATTTTGTAGGTAAGTCGAGAATTTCTTATGGAAACACATCAATGAACTCCCAAACTACTGGTATGCTTTCCAATGTACTTAATTTATCTTTGGAATTGTTGTAACCCACCTGAACCGCTTAAACTTGACAACCTTTCTGGAGGAATCTGCTCAATTGGTTAGCACTAATGGGTCACAAATTAATATGACTCTTTATACCCAAAATCTCTTGCCTGATGCCTCCTTTAGTGAGGAAGCTAATAGTTTTATATCTGCAATTTAGTAGAGACCAATGGATCTCTAACCAATCCATTCCAATTAATACATCGTAGGATCCTAGGGGTAAAACATTTAAAGTCATTTTTATCTGTTGTCCTGCAATTTCAACAGGACAATGTTATACTTTAGCAGTGACTCTCCTTTCTCTTGTGGCTAGTTGTTCTAGCCATGGGATACTGAATTTAATAGTTTGTAAGTGAGTTAACCATACAAATTTTGGACTGTTGTAACTCAAACTTGCTCTTGGGTCTATCAAAACCGAAATAGGATGGTCAGGAATCTTACCTTTGAATTCCACCATCGAGGGTTGATATTTGGGTTGGTGATCATCCAATAATCCATTAATCCTTGTAACGCTCCTCACCACATCACCCAATGTAGAAGCCTCTTGAATATGTGCCATTATCTCTGCCTGAGCCTGGTGGGGATAGTTATTATAGCAGTGGGGTTATCCAAAACCCCAACATTGTAAGGGTGGATTTTGTATCTATATAGATTTAGGTTTACTGGATACTTCACTCTATTTTACTTCAACCGATAATTTTGATTTTTGTTGACTTTTCCCAAGGAGGTTACTTTGCTGCTTCGGAAAAGTGTGTTTTGCATTGGTAAACTCCATGCTTCTGCTCCAGCAACCTTTATGTTCCTTCTTGTTCAACCAATTCTTGTTGCTTCCCCTTCTTGTATTCATTTATTGATAACAAAGTTAGGATTTGCAAATAGCTTCATCCATGGTCCTCGAGTTATCAAATTCTAGTTTTTCTTTCATAAATGCAGGATGACTGCTAACAAATATTTGAACTTATACCTTCTCCTCATGAATGTATGGAACATACCTTAGCATATATGTAAACTTGGTTATATATTCATCTAGAGGCTATTGCCCAAGCTTGAACTCGTGGAATTGTTTTCTTTTTCATTGTAGAACTTTTTCTTTAAATACTTATCCTGAAAATGTTTTTGAAAATTGTCCCATGTGATATCTTGTTCATCAATATTTCACACAGCCTTTACCTCTTCCCACCATAGGGTGGCCTTACTTTGCAGCAGATAAATAGCTAGCCTAAAATTTAAATTATCATCATACTTGTAAATTTGAAATTATTTATTCATATTAATCTCCCAACCTTCCACATACACTTCCAATTCCTCTTCAAACAAAGGTGGCTTAATTTTTTTGAATTCTCCTTGTAATTTTGTTTTTTGCCCCTCGATTCCCTTTATGCCCAAAGCATTCTCAAATCCCTCTTCATGCTCAATTCGATCTCCCTTAGTCTCTTGGTGATTTTATTCGTAAGCATTTATTTCACTTATGTTCCCTCCATCAGGGCTAGGTATGGGGTTTCTCTAATTCTCCTTTTAGAGAGAATTTTTAGGATCCTTTCGTGTTGTAGCCTCATCTACTCATTATTAGCACATGTATTAGCCATCTCTATCTGCAACTTTTGCACGGTCTCTAACAATACAAAATTGGAATTATGAATCTCTCCATCCATCTGGACCCAAACATCTAGGTTTTCTTCAGAAAAGGGTACAGATCGTGAACCTACTAAGGGTCTTCTAGGAAGAGGAATTCCATCTCCTTTCCTCATGGTTCCATAGTTACCGGCCACTATGAAGTAGTTAGAGCTTGTCATAATTATGTGCCCAGTCAGGTTATAACGTTGTGATCTATTAGCTCTAATACCATTTGCAATGCATATAACCATCACAACTAGAATATACAATTACTACCAAAAAAAAAATCTTGCTTCTATTGTAGAATAACTACCCATGAGATTATTGTTAACATGAATGAATAATTTATTTTGTTTCTAAGAGAAATTATTCTAGTCGTATTATTTATTTATGTGTCCATGGTTTCGCCATGTTTTTCCAAGAATTGTGTTTCTTTCTTTTTCTTGCAAATAGCCTATGATAATCTGGTTGTTATGTTTATTGCTCTTTGTTCTGTTATGTCTATAAATTATTTTTTACTCCAACCTCGTGGCATTATAGGTTGATTGGTAGTTATGGTTTTGATTTTCTAGATTATGCACATAATTTCATTTGGAATTTAATTACTCTGTCTTTTGTAGTTTGGAATTTAATTACTCATTTTTTCTCTCGTGCATTGTCCAAAGTTATACAACTCTTTATTAATTGAATTCAAATAGTAGATTTATATGCAACACATAAAAATGGGCAGATAGATAGACTTATTTTCATCAATATCCTCTCACTATATTGCTCCTAGCTAAATACTAATTTGGCCACCCAACCATTGATTTCTAAAATTATACCTCTTGATAACAAAGTAAATTTTCCTTCTTATATGTACAGTTTTTCCTCTATTTTCTGGAAAATTTCTCTAGGCTGTCTATGATGAATGTATTCTATCAGTTAAGTAGATGTTTCCAGTAGCATTATTAATTTAATAATTCTAATAAGAGATTTTGATAGTTTGCATTCAACACAATTTCATCAAAATTATCACAATAAGAAATTAATACTTATCTGAAATATGCACAACCAACCAAGAAGATAAAATAAGAATCAGAATGTTTCTTACTTCCAATGGAACTGACAATTATGTCTGAGTCACCCTCCCTCCCCCCCACTGCCCCTCCCCCCCAACTTTTTCTCTTCCTGTACAGTTAATATTCGGTAGCCTTTCAAAGCTAGCTCTTTTCTAGACCTCTAGACCCACTCGGTCAAGTCTGGAACTATCATATTTCCCAAAATATGACTAGAGGTCTCCATTGTTTCCAAGAAGCTCAAGACAACTCTCCCAACAACATAATTCTCAATCTCTCTTTCTTATTCAGTTCTACCTCTTCCCGATGGTTAACCCCTAGCCTGTCCCTCCTGAGATCTTTTAATCTTTAGGGTGCAGGGAAAGAAAGGAAATAACTTCCTCAATTGTATGGAAGTTATAAAACTTGATTCATGAGTTCTCATTGATCTTCCTTCTACTTAACAATTTTATTTTATTAGAAAATAATTGAATAATTAACAACACTTGTTAACAGGTATTTGTTTAATCAATATTCCATCATAACTAGAATCACAAGTAAGGAATAAAATAACTATAAATATACCCTGAAAGTCAGGGGGTGTTAGAATACCATATCAACTTCATATATATCTATATATATATATATATATATATAAATGTTAAAAAAACATATTTTAATATTGTATATAAAAAATTATTCAATATGGGTTATCAATAAAATATTTTAATATGAATTAATATTGATGTACACTTAAAAATATATCAATAATAAAAAAAACCATTTTGATTCTTGTTGATAAAATGTCTACATGTACATGTCATGTTAAATGTTTTAATGTAAATTATGTATATATTATATACCATTTAAAAAAAATTTGTATATATCACCAACCTAGATCCATCTCAACCCCAGATCTATCAAGCGTCGAGAGGCATCCAATCCCTTGAGGTGAAAACCTATTTTTTGATTGTGGAACTTAAGGAAAGGATTTCACCTCGAGAGATTTGATCCCTCTTGACACTTGTAGATCTGGGATTGTGATGGAGCTAGGCTGGTTATATAATAATATATAGTATCTATATTTGTATCTATGTGTCTCTTTCATATTACCTCTCTTTATCTCACCCCCCAAACATACACATTCTCTCACTATATTTATCTATCTCTCACTCCCTCTCTCAATCTTTCTCCATTGCTCCCTTGTCTCTCTCTCTTTTTCTCCACCTTTCTCCCTCTATGTCTTTCTTCTTTCCTCCCTCTCTCTATGCCTCCAACTCCAACTCCCTCTCCTTCTCTCTCTTGAGTACTCTCTCTGCCCATCTCTCTCTCTCTCTCTCTTCCCTTCAACTTTGTCACTATCTCCCTCCCTCTCCCCTTCTCTATCTCCCCTCCATCTTTGTTTGCTAGAATACAATGATGAAATTCTTAAAAAAAATCATGCACTCTCTTTCCTCGATTATTGTTAGCCACTTTGCTTGCTCCCATTGCTTATATCCTTTGTTAGGATGGATCTATACTAGTTTTTAACAATAGTATTTATATTATATAAATTTCATGTCTTTATATATACACGTATTCTCATTTTTAACTTTATTAAAACCTTAATTTAATTTATATAGGAATATTTTTAATAGTCATGAGGATAAATCTCAAAAGTAATTATAACTTTTTCCTTTTCACTTCAATAAAAATATTATAAATAAAATTAAAAAAAAAAATTATGTGAAATAATGAAATAATTATATTTAAATTTAATAATATCACAATATAACAAGATTCTTAATCATGGATATTCACCCAATTTTATTGTGGATACTTATTAACTTGTAAATAGGCTTTGTTACAATACTATAGGTGGATACCATGTGCCAATACTATGCCTTATTAATACTACATGTAAAAACCCATAACTCATTTGAAAATCATACTATTTTATAAATGTTTTATTTTCAGTTAATTTGATAATGGTTTTTAAATTAAATCTAAAAGAAAAAAATGTATGGGAAATGTTGTAATGTCTTGTAAACATTTTGACAAAACAATCTCAAATTATATTTACCACCTTAACTATGGATGAAATCCATTTTCACTCTAAAAGAGGTTTGCATATCAAGAGATTTGATCCAAAGTTAACATGGATATGGGATGGTTATTATATATATTTATATATTATAAATATATATAATAACTTAAAAAAATGGACTTTCGAAATGACCAAGGTGTTGAATCCATTTATGCATTCAAAATTACATTCTAAACAACAACAAAAACACATTCTTTTTTCAATTGTTTTAAGATTCTCGGGAAAATATCTATTTTGTCAATAAGTTAAACTAGGTATATATAAAATTGGTATTAAACTAAATTAGTGAACATAGATATTTAAAGAGTTTATTTAAAACATGTTTTGAAAATTTTGACCTAAGACTTCGGTGATCCATAATATTATTAACAACATCTTTCTGAAAAAATCACACAAGATATATTTTTATTGATGCCTTTCGAACCCAATGTGGTTCACCTTCAGGATAAGATGAGGAACCAGAGGCCATGAAATAAATAGATGTAGAGAGCTATGATAAGAAGAGGAACTAGATCTGGGCCATGAAGTAAGTACATGTAGAAAGCTCCTTTACTAGCCGTTAGCAAGTAATAACTAGTTTCACTAAGGGCAAAGAAAAGATTTAACAAAAGATTAAAGCAAAAAGATAATTTAAAAATTTATTATTTTTATGAAAACATTGAAAAATTTTATAATAATTCATTTTATTTAAACCCAATAAACTCAATAATCTTAATTAATATATAGTAAATTTTATTTTAATCCTCAAATATAACTAGTAAAATTAATAGGGAAATCAATAAAAAAAATAATAAAGGAGGATTAAAAAAAGAGATAAAGAAATAAATAATTTAAAAATTTTTATATGATGAAAATATTATTAAAAATAAATAAAAGGTAAGAATTATACAACTTTTTAGCCATTAAAAACCTAGAATAAAAAATGTTTTTTTGCAACAAAACTTATTAAGTTATTTGCGCAATATGAACCGAGAAGTAATGAATGATAAATCCATTTAACAACACTCTATATACATAAATAGATTTATGTAACATGTATTTTTTTTTAAAGTTATGAAATGTAGATTAATTAACAAAAAGTGTAATAGTCATGGGTCTAGGGTTCAAATGCCATGGGAAAGCGCTCAAAAAGAAGAAAGCTATATGAAAAGACGTCTAGTCACCATAGAGCTTCATAACGCTAGTAATAAACATTCCGTTAAGAAATATATCCTACTACCCTCAACCTAATAACAAAAGAAAAACAACACAACAACACCTATTACCTAGATTAATTATAATTTTAAAATTAAATTATAATTATTACATTGCAAATTAACTTAATTTTTCGATCAACATATAAATTTGATCATAGCATGCTCGAAGATGAAGCATCATGTTTGTATTGAGGAGTCCGGTGTTATTGTTAGAGTTTCTCAGTTTCACCACATGAAGTTTAGGGAAGCAATTGAGATTGAAAAAAGGCTTAGCAATCTCAATAGAGATGATGGCTAGAAAATTAACAATTGTTGGATCCGTGCCCTCTCTTCCTAGTTGCTTCCCATCCCCGCCCTTCTTGTGGTGTTCCTCTCTATGGAGCCTTCGTATCTTCCCCTTCCCACTCCCTCTCTCATCATGAGAGTTTTTATATTTTAGATTTTAAAAACAATTTTGTTTCATTAAAAAAATATAAATAAATCCTTTTATAACAATTTCTCTAACTAAACATTAATGAAAGTTGCTTAAGATTAACTAACCAAATTAAAACAAACTTCTTCCTTTCTTTCTCCTCATTGATTAGTTAAATGTGGGAAATTGTGGTGTTTATCCTAGGTCCATTATTCAACTATTTTGATAAGTTATCAATTTAATGGATTATTCCTATTATAATCTCTAAATAGTTTTTGGTTTTTGGTTTAAGTTGACTGTGATAGTTTTATTAATAGGATCTAATAATAGCTTTAACAATAGTTATTTGTTGTGACAATATTAACTTACAATTAACTATGTATAGTTAACATTAACCTTTTTTGAATCAATAAATTAAAAAACAAAAAAGTACAATTAAAGAAGTAAAATACTTAATTAATAAATTAAAAATAAATAATAAGATATCTAATAAATTATTTTTTATAAATTAGAATTTTCATTCATGTTAATTATATATTTATTAATATATCCTTATAATAATAATATTAAACTGAAGTTTAATTAACCATTAATTACATAGGGGTTAAAATAATAAAACTTTTTAAGTAATATAATTAAATATTTTACATTTAAATTATAAAATTAATTAACTCTATAAACTCTATATAGGTTTAATACAGTAAATTTTATTCATTTTTATATATAATAGGTATTAAACACTAGTATAAATTCACTAAGTGTTTATATATATAACTTTTATATAGTCTAATTAATTTTGGTATACACTTTCTTTGTTTAAATATGGTAATAGGCATATAATGGACTTTTTTAGTATTTAACCAATTTTGTTTTCCTATTTTTTTTGTTTAGTCCAGCAGAGTAGCCTTTAGCAAGTTTGGTTGCCTAGGTCAAAATAGTCCTTGCTGGGTCAAATTTAGGATGTTATGCTCTATTTATTTATCATGCACCTACCATCTGATTCTTCAACTTATTCTATAATGACCCTACTTGTTACTTCAAAACGCTTAGACAAATACACTCTAATATGATTTAAGCCTTCATTTAAGCCTTCTCAAAACTTGATAGGGATAACAAAAACTTCAATTCTACAATTAAATTATTATTATTACATTAAAATTTAACTTAATTTTCTTGATCTTTTCATCCATCAACTCCTAAGATTCAGTGTACGGCATTCGCTTTGGCTGGATGCACAGTACGGGATTTGCTTGAAATAGTTCCTCCGGGACCATGTTGGAACATTATGATGTCTGACTGTCCTTTAAAGATTTGTTTTTACCCACTGTAATGCATGCTCATGCTACGAAATTGCTCACTAACTTGGAATCAATAATTAGTCTCACGCTTTTTCGATTTTTCGCGATGGATTGACTGCATTTTCAATCAATCGCGTCTGGAATCTGGAGGGCCGTGAATGTGCAGCTTTATTGATCCTTTATTTGAATAAGAGGAACTTTTGCCCTTCATACATTTTAAAAATTTACGAAACTGTCATTATCAATTTTTGTAATCGTGACGAATCCTAGGAAATAATTGCAAAAACGGTCAAATTTAAAAAAAAATCCAATTTTACGAATAAATCTGTTTTGAAATTCCAACCTGGTCTATGTCGGAATATCTCCTCGTCCATCGCGTGTGGACGGAGGACCGAGAATCTGCAGCTTTACTGATTCTCTGCTTGAATAAGAGCAACGTTTACATGGAGCATACATATATTTGACAAAATACGAGACGTTTAAACTCTGAAAGTTATCTGGCTTGATATGTAATTTTTTGTCCTGTCGTATGGAATATAATGCAGTACGTCAATAGTAAAATCAAACCTAGGTATACAAACTTAGAAAATATATTAATATGAGTTTGGTTATGTTTTA
>APFE031227422.1:8447-22475 GCA_000404065.3 Pinus taeda
AATTAGCAAATAGGTAGTAATAAAATATTAATTTATAAGAAGATATAATAAATAAACCTTTATAACAATATTTATAGAGCTTCATTTAAAAAAGTTATGAATAACAACATAAACATCAAAAGTACTAACAAAAAACAATAATTAATAAGCAATAATTGAATAACAATTAACAAGCATAAACAATAATTAATAAGCATAAACAACAAAGTAATAAGTACTAAGCATAAACAATAATTAATAAACAATAAGTTAATAATAACTCATAATGATAAAATAAGACTAATTATTATATACTAATATTAATATAAAATTGGAGTAACTATGTAAGTGATTAAATTAATTATATAAACAAAAAAACTTAATGACAATAATAATAATTAAATATTAATGAGCAAACAAAGAGTCGGCCATTTGTCTTCACATCCAGCCATTTTCATATTTATACCTACCAATTCACTTATTTTCTCCTCACAAATTTTCCCTGATGATGAGTCTAGGTGCAGACTCGAAACGTCGACCACAAAACATGAAAAGACCACAAAACATGAACACTGTGGAAAATCCGAACCCCATTCAGAACTCTTACCTTGTCATCCATCTCCACTTAAGGAGAAAACTGTCTATCCCACTCACCGAAGCTTGTGATTACTCAAAATGTAATTCCAAGAATACTAGATACAAAAGATAAGAGGTCTTATTACAAGCCTGCTTACCATGTTCATAGGGAAATAGTTTAGCCGACATTACCAATACTGCATACCAAAATAGGGTAATGGCTTCAATTATAAGACAAGGGGTCTCATCACAAGCCATCTTGTTTGCTTAGATTACTACCAGTGAAAGGAATTGTCACTTAGCTGGCCACCAAACCAGGGCAATGGCTTTTTATCTTACAAAATAAGAGAAAAGATAAAAGAAATACAAAATGTGAAAAACATGTTTTGAATTCATTCTGTTAATCATGCTCTAAGGTGAATGGGACAATAGACAATGATATGGTTAAAAGGTATCCCTGCTGAAACTATAAACGTTTGCTGGCAGCAAAGGCTCTACCTATGACAAAGGAGTTAATTTTAATAGCTGATTTGGAAAGGTTTTCTGTTTCATCAATATCAACCAATAGAGGCCAATTTAAAATCTAGAATGTATCTAATTTTTTAACAAAAGAGGGAATTAGCAAAGAAAGTTTTATTTTGTTTGGAATGCAACTATCCCTAGTTATATTAGAATTTTCCCTTTTGATAAAATTTCTATTTTGAAAAAGTTTAAGTATTTCTATACTTTTCAGAGATAACTGTTTCTTCCAGCGAATCGCCAATTGTTGTGCCCTACAACAACCCCCCATTTCATATCAAGATTATCCGAAAACCATAATATGAAATGGGTCCCTTTTTAATTTTGGTTTTAATTGGTATCAACTTAGTTCTATTAAAAAAGGCCCGAAGAGATAAAATAAAACATTACCCAAAAAGCCTTTTCAATAAACCAATCAAAATTCTTAGCATAAATAATTAATATTTTTTCATTGTGATAAAGCGATCGCAAGATCGCATATCGCAATGACAAAGGGAACACAACTTCAGGACATATTAGTTTACTCCGATGCGAAATCACTATCGGGTATCGGCAATAAATGAATTAACGCAATTAAAGCCCCCTTGCTCCGATGCGATGCGATATTGCTATTGGCAATCGGCGATAATGATTTAACGCAAGAAAGCTCCCTCTTGCTTCGATGCGATGCGATATCGCTACCAGCAATCGACAATCGACTATGCACGCCTTTTTAACTGCCCCACACGCTACTCCCGACGCGATGCGATATCGCTATCGGCAATCGGGGATTCCAAATGGAACCAAAACAATGATTTATGATTTCCCCCGACGCCTGATTATGATAAAGGCAAAAGCGCAGTTTTCAAAGAAAATCTTAAAAGCGGTTTAATACGATTTATTCGTATTTAAGGCCTTATCTTTCGAAAAGCCATTCATCTGCGCTCAACTGCCAAAACGCCCAAGGCACGCTTCAAATAAATCATTCAGCCATTAATCGAATTGACGGATTTATAGGTCTTAAACAACCATTTAATGAAATAGTAAGCCTGTGATCTGTTTACAGATTTTATTCGAGGCCACCTTAAGTCAATCGTTCGCCATGAATTTATCAATATATATCTCAGTCTATTCGATTTATGCTATTATTTCTTGTATTACGCCCATCATCGTCTCTGTGCAGAATTCTTCCGCAGAAACAGATTTAACCAGAATGGGGAAGAAGTCCAAGAAAACCACAATGGCTTCCGTTTCGCCGGCCACAAGGCAACCTGTTGTTGATCCAAGCAATAAAAAGAAAAGGCTCATATCGGACACTTCATGCCTAGGACTTACCAGAGCTACTTGCAAAGGCACATATAATCTGATCGAAGCCGAAGACCCAAGGGGGACAGCAATACAAGTTTCAGCCGACAGCACCTGCAAATTTGAAGCTAATCTGAGTGATTTAGCCAACTCTTTTCTTCATCGAATAGCGGCCCGGGAGAAAATACTCCCATATACAGATGTGGTAAGATGGGTGATTCAGGAAATCCCAATTACCGACAGAACTTTCAGCACCACAGATGGGAGAATTTTTGGTTCTTTTCAAGCCGAAGATCTAAGGAAAATGTATCATTTGCCGGAGGCAGAGAAGAAGTATAACACGGCATTCCTGGAGAAATTCCGAGCTGAGAATGAGACTGAATCCAAACCCATTCAGGGTTGGAGACAAAATCCAGCAAAGCACAAACACGAATCTTTGGGTAAGTACTCAGTCGATTCTCTATGCTCTCCTTATTGCTATGTTGGGATAATGATGTGCAGATTGTGGGGATTACATGAATCTGCCAATTTTACAATAGAAATGGTCCCCTTAATGGAGGCGACATGTAGTGGCGAAATAATGGATTGGGAAGATATACTGTCCGATAAGTTAGCATCTGCAATTCTTGATTTCAGATTCAAGTCTCGCGTCACTGAGAGGTTCATTCCCCCATTTTACTACAGTGCCTATGTATTAGATGTTTTGTGTTTTAATTCTGAATTTCCTGTGCTCGGATGGAGGTGGACGTCGCAAGACCCCGCACCCGTCCACATATACCATCAAACGTTGTGGAAGACCAACTACAAACACCATTTGTATCAAATCTGCAACGGTTTCATGTTGCCTATTCATTATTCCATTTTCAATAAGCCTGCCCCTAAGATTTCCTACCAAGCAGGGGTGGATTTAACTTCCATAGGGAGTTGGTTTGGGGAGGAAATGTTCACATATATCAGAGTTTTTGACAGTCAAGCCAAGCCCCACGTTATTCCTCTATACATCCCTGATAAACTACTGGCCTGGGAAATAGCCTATCAGATCAACGCCGATGGGGTTACACAAACTCTGAAGAAAGCTAAGAAGCACGTCTGGCCCTCTTTTCCTTTGAGGATTGGTATCTACACTCTGCATGATCTCAAACATGCAGAGAAAGAAGCTGAGAAAATAAATTCACTCACCCTGGCAACTCTACCGAGCAGGCGATTCGATCCGAACAAAGTCGCATAGAATGCACTCGACCAGGCCAAATTGGCCAAATTCGAGCATAAAGAAGACAAATTTGAGGACTTGTTCGCATCATCCAAGTTGCTGTATCAAGTTAAATCGCTCGCCATACTTGAATACAACGATGAGGGGCTAGTCGAATTCAACAGACTTAGAGAGCAGAGGTTGCAAACTCTGCCTCTAGACCTATTAGCGACGACTCCAACAATAGAATCAAGCGAGCCTGAGCAGCGACTTGATAAAGAACCTCCTATTACATCAAAGCAGCAGAAGGAAGTGCATGAGCAGAGACAAGAAGAAACCCAGGCGAAATTGCAGAGACAGGAAGAGACCCAGGCGAAAATGCAAGAATAGAGCAGTTCAAAAGTAAATGAAGATACACAGATTGATCCGAAATTGCTCCAGGAATGGCAGCAATTTAATTCGATTATCGGCAATCTAGAATTCTCTAAAGATGACGAGATTTCAAAAGATGGCAACACACAGGAGGCGACTTCAAAGCAGGTTTCGGGTGAAAACAACGACCCACCCAAATTAAAGGAAGCGGAAATAATCCCAAAGGATCCATCGGGCGAAATCATTTTGCAAATTGAAGAGATTCCTCCCTTGGATGTCTTCTATAGCCCTAAGCATAAAGCTGTAGTGAAATGACAGAGGAAGAGGAGAAGGACTGATCAACCTTCTTTATTCCCAGAACTAACAGTAACGAGCAATGTGGTATCGAAAGAAGAATTTGACCCCTCCGATGACTTGAAAAAGCTATCGCAATATGTTGGAGCTCATTCGGTGACGAAAATAGATAAAGCATCAGAGGTGAGCATCTTATTAAAGACAAAATATCAGGACATCTTTTCCCTACAGGCATAATTATTGGAAGCACAGCAGAAGGCAGAGTAGGCAGAACAACAATTGCTAGTACAGCAACAAATAAACAATCAGCTGACTAAGAAATTGCAGGAAGAAAAACAGAGGATTGATGATAGCGCAGTCCAAAAGCAAAAGGAGCTATCGGCAACATTGGCGCAACTAAAAACATCAACTGAGGAAATGCTAAAATCCAAAGATGAGCAGATCGCTCAATTATCAGCTCAACTTGAGCAAACGAAAAAGCTCCCGCAGGTAGATGAGTTTAAAGTAGAGGCATTTCAATTAAACAAAGGATTGATAAATCAAATGAATCTCTTGTGTCAACAAATTACCCAAGCATAACCATTGCGCGACTTAGTGGCATCCATAAGTGAAAAAGTAGAAAAGGCAAGGACAGATTTGGATCAAGCCGAAGAAACATTGACAAATTTTCTGGAATGGCAAGATTCCGATCAGGGACAGGCAGCTAACCTACCAAGGATTCTAGAATCACACAAAGAAATATTATTCACAGAATGGAAATCTCAGTTAATGAAGGTAGAAAGAACGATTTTAAGATGCAAGGCAACCACTAGTAATTTGGTTGAATTGGTAAATAATACTCTTTACTTGTCTAACATGATTTCTCAATGTACTCCAGGCCAATTAACAACAACAAAGATGTTGGACCATTCATGCTACCCAGAGTTGGAGAAAAATGGAAGGTTAATTTCGGGAATCAACAGTTTGAAATGGGATGCCTATTGATTCTTTTTAGTGAAGCCGCATAGCCAGAGAGCCGACCTCAAATGCCTCACAGATGCAATCGGGTATATCATACCCGATATTCAGGATGCCACCTTTGCTGCCCAACTCAGCTTGCGCCTCAACAGACCACCCGAAGTGGAGCCAATTCTTGTGATAAGCCAGCTCAGGTTTAAAGTAAAACAGCCAGAGTCATGATTCACATCGCCGACTGCCAGAGCGCCCCCAAGAAGATAGATAGTATTAATTGATGCCAATTTAGTAGGATTTTGTTTTCATAGATTTTTTTTGGTTTAGTAGTATTTATAGACCCTTTCATGCATTTAGAAAGGGTCGTAAAGTTTTGTATATGACTTAAACCCTGAAGTTGCACTATTGTACTTCAAGGATATTCTTTTATGAAACTAGACCAATCATTCTGATTTTGATAAGGAAGCTTTTATATAAATGTGCACTATTGTCTTTGTTTGAAAGCATCTCTGCATTGAAGGAGGAATTTCGAATAGCGATTGATATTGGGATTGATTAGCAGCTCATATGGTACTATTATCTATGTCTGGACTCAGTCTTTTTATATGAATTGTCATTTGATCGCTCTTGCTATTATCGCTTATATATATGTGTTTTAACAGCATCCTTTATGCATCCCACTATTGGCTGTTTATAGCATGCTTTTCTTTCAATCATATATGTATCGATGATATAAATGGTAAATGCAATAATCTTGTGTTAATCACTTTGTTTAACTATTTAGGTGAAGTAATCTTTGAATGAATATCTATGTTTATTTTATGGAGTCATCTACATGCCTGTCAATAGACAAAGATCATTAAACGTTGCATTTACAAAGAATAATTGTTCCCGGGATTAGTATTAGTTTTCGTATTTTTGTTGATAGATTAAGTTATCCGCCTATCATCAGAACAGAAAAATAATCACTCATCCACCCCTTTTATTCATTATTGGGAAACAGGTCTCTTTATATCCAGTCAGAGCCACCATCCCAAACGGAAAAGGAGTTCTACTAAGGTCCGGACCGGGTGGTTATCCCCCAATGTTGTTGCAGCGATTTTCGAGGCATCAACAGGGCCCTCCACCCGTGCCTTGCACACTTGAAGAAATATTAGCTACAACAACTTCAGTAAATCAACCAAGCATGAACAACAAATTGGAATGAAACAAGTTTTTCAATTTAGCTCCCAACTCCAATTATATAAAAGTTACATACAAATTCATTACAAAAGCCATCAAAGTCTTGGCTTTAAATAGAGGTTAATGAAACAAACTGATCTATATTATCTCTAACACTCATAACTACTCATATCCACCTATCTAAGTCGAACTCATCCAATTCATCCCAAGAAATATGGTCAATCCCATAAAATCTCAAAACTGCCCTATTTCCTAGGGATTTTCTGGTGACTAGTCATGTCTGACCAGCCTTGACCGGGCCTAATAAAGCTTGTTCTGGCTGAACCAAGTGGAGTTAGCTTAGTCCTAGTTCCCAAGCTATCCATCCATGCATCAAACTCGAGCCCAAGTGTCCTGCAAACATGTCATCCACATAGCTATTACGGGAATTTCTGATTTAGTCCAAAATTGCACTTGAAACTCAATTTTCATAAAAACTTGTAGAAATTGCAAAATTAAAATTAAACACCTGAATATGCATAAAATACATCAAAATGAGATGGATGTAATGGAAAAGGGATGGAAAATATGAGGGTTAAGTAGGTTTCCCTAAGCAAAAATAGACCAAAACTGAGGCCCAACATCTCTCCCTTGCTGATCTTCAAGCATGTGCTCATGCTTTCCTTTGTCTCATTGATCTTCTGCCTCTATATGCTGACCTCCCTTGCTGTTCTACCAATGGCTCTGTCCCTTGAAGATTAAGCTTTCCCTTGAGCTACCTGTAAAAAGATATCTATGCTTTCATGTACTTCTACTCTTTTCTTGTGGATGACTTCCTTTACCAATATATAATTCTGGATGAGCAGCTTCAGACGACAAATAAAACTTGAATTTGGAAATATATTCCAACACAGGATTCATGTCCCTCTCAAATCAACAATTTTACTCAAAGCATCCAATATCTAGTTTCCCTTACATCTCATTAAAAGAAGCTATAAAAATATGGGTTGGAAGAACCATAAAAATATCCCAAATAAAAATGAATTTGAGAAACCTGTTCCCATGGAGTCTAATTAGGCTCGTTTTGAAGAAAGCCCATGTTTTTGTTTTTCAAATTTCATTTTCATTTGCCCAGAAAAAGCAATGAAAAATAGTAGCTTCTCAAAATTGGAATGCATTCCTTAGATTGAATGATCATTCAATTTGCAACCAATTTTTTTCTTCAAATGCTTCTTCAATATCCTGCTTACCTCTTGCTTATGCTCTTTTAAAACAATTGAATTGCAAGTTTGATTGATTACTATCTCACGGCACTGCTTTTTAAATCATTACCCTTTGTAGAAAAAAAACAAACACCTCTTGTAAAAACTGAGCTCTGCTTTGAAATAGAAATACATAAGAAAAATATCTTAATGTAATCTCAAGATATGTTTCTTCTGCTCCTTGTATAATTCACCATGCAAACTAGGATTACATTAGCATCATTTTTTATTCACTGTTCTCTGTAAAAATTATCATGCAAGCCTAATCTTCAGCGTTGTATGAAAGGAGGAAAAAGAAATGATTTACAATTCTGCCCTGATTGTCTCAGTTCTAAAAAAAATTATTTCGACAAAGAAACAAGCGGTTCGACCAGTACTTAAGAGAGAATTTTCCTTTGTTTTCACAGTATTCAACCCCTGTTTGACAACAACATACAATACAATCCCCTGCAGCAGCACTCAAAATTCATCTGTTCACGCAATACATTCTCTTTAACAGCACGTAAAAACACCTCTGTTTTGGCAACCTGCAATATAACCCTTGTAACAGCATTAAAAAAAAACTCCTTTGCAATACACAACCCCTGCTTAACAAGACACGCAATACAGTCCAAAAACGTTGTTTTTATTAACCAATCTTTTCATGCATCGAACTGAAACTCAGTTGTTTGATCATAAAGATGCATGGACAGGTGTAGTTTCCGGCTTGGCAGCTATTACATGATTTCAAAACTTCCTCAGTCATTATTTCAACATGCAGTCAAACTTCAATAAGACATCCTATGGATTTGCTGATGGAAAAGTCTCAATGAATGACGGCAGTGACACTAGTAAATGCATTATCGTATAACTGATGTGTTTATTAAAATATCCCGAGATTTCATCAAGCATATCGGCTGCATTAATGGAAATGAATCGGATTTTGGCTCTTACCATTTTGCTCATGAAATATCTTTCGTAGTCCATTCTTCTTGAGTTTACACGTTAGCCAGATCTCCAGTGCCAATTTAATTAACTAAAATTTCATTTGCAAAGATTCATTTATTAAATTAATGGCAAATATGTGGCAATCGCTTAACACCAGTTATTTTTTCCTTGAAATCTGCTAACAGTTGGAGGCGATCTCTTACCTTATTTCACGGGATTTTTGGAGTCTAGTGGAGCACTACTAACATTGAGAGAATTACGCTCTCACCAGTGCATTATTCTTCTCACAGCTTGCTGATATATTCTACATTGCTGCTTCTGTCAAAATGTTTCACTTCTTTCAGCCATATGCTAATGGCATCTACTGTTTTCTTGAGCCTCTCAACGGCTGTGATGGCAGCAAATGTATGATTATGAGCTACAACAGTGGCAGAGCTGTTAATACGCAGAAGGTTTATGTCAAAACGTTTTTCCCTGCTGACTGTAGCTGTAACCCTTGTAAAAACGTTTTACTTTCCACACGGTTTTTTCCAAAACGTTTTTACCATTTACTGTTGTCTAGTTGTGCTCTGTTAAAACGTACAGGGTTTTTTTTAAAAACGTTTTTACAATTGACTGTTTGATTTCTATCCTTATTTCTCCACAACTGAAGCTGCTGTATGAACGCAAGTGGCTGCACAATGTTACCTTTCTTTCTGAGCCTTCAAAATAGCGATGATGGTGAAGTTTAAATTCTGATTTGACCGTTTCTCTGTTGTTTGATTGGCTTTGCTGCCATCATGGCCAGCCGTGACTGCTGTAAAATAAAAATAAAAAAATCATGGTTGTATTTTTTTACTTTCGCCATTACCTATGGTTGTTCAACCATGCACTCATAAATTATTTTGATTTAATGGCGCATATCCTTACCCTTTGTCGTATTACCATCGTGCCCATCGAATTGTATTGCCATAAGGTTTGAGAAACTTTTGAAGCCTGTTTGAATCATATCCCCTGCCTAATATCATTTCATATGGAAATCATGCAAGCTTTAAATGGTGTGCCTTCAATATGTTTCAACAAAGTGCATATGTGCAACATGCAAATGTTTCAGCGCACATTTCCTTATGAAATTTTTGCCTTATATTTTTCATATATATTTCCTTATGAACTTTTGCCTTTCTTATTTCCTTTGTGCATGTATTTACTATTTATTGAAATGATCATTTCAATTTGCACTTATTCCATATGTATTGCAATGTATTTCCTTAATTTTAAAATGACCATTTTTAGGTCATATTTAAAATTGTTTCCATAGGACTAATGCTTGCTTTGTTTGTGCAGGCACAACTTTTTTAATTCCTCACTTTGATCCAATTTGCTTAGAGGAAAAATACTTAGGGTTAGGGTTTTTGAAATGAATATGGAATATAGAAAATAAATATAGGTAAATAGAGAATGATATTTAGGGTTATGAAATGTTAGGGTTATGGAATGAATGTACATATGTACATTGGATTAGGTATAGGGTAAATGAAAATGTAGAATATAGGATAATGGGTATAGGATGACGAAAATGTATAAAATATGCATTCAGGTATTAACTCAATTTTAACAAAGTCTAGAAATTTCTACAAAAATGTAAATTTGCAAGAACAAAATTGTGCACTTACGGTATTTGTACTTCCCTGTAGTATTGGATGAATGTTGTTGTTCCTTAACAATATTGGATGAAGTTGTCTTGTTCGAATATCATAGATAGATAGAAACATAGAGCTTATTTCTGCCTTCTATTCTAGCATCCTTCATTGATTCTGGTCCATTGATTGTTGAAGTCGTTCACGTCCCTCTGCAATTGATTCATAATAACTCAGGTCCCTTCTGTCATGTACATTTTTATTCAATATATACATGTGTATGTGAACATTTCAAGTCCCTCTGCAATTGATTTCAAAAATATTTCAGGTCCCTCTGCCAACAATACAAGTTCCGTCGTCAATTCAGCTGCACAACTAAGTATCTTTTTGTGAACCTTCCCCCTTTCTGATGGGAAGACTTGTCCTCAAGTCTTGTTTATTTTGGAGGACGGTTCCTGCAAACTCAAACTCAAACTCAAGAAATGGTAAAACAAAATAGAGAATTCATATCGGCCAAACAAGTTGGTTTTCCAATATGAATTCGAGTTTGTATTGTGCCACTTTCGTGGATTTTCACAACCAAACTCCTTTATTATTTTTGATATTTTTCTATTTTTTCTTTTCTGAATGGAGGTGGGGCGTAATGGAGTAGGGAAGTATGAAAAGCTTATGAAAATAGGTTATATTGAAGTCATGAGATAGTAGTAAATTGATAGATAATAAGTCGTGGACTTCAACATTCATGGTCGCGGAGCTTCACATACAGTATGGATGATGGGTCAAATCATGAACAATATGAATTCAATATGAAAGGCTTCTTTGGAGATTGATGTGACTTGACATGGTATTGAACTTGACTGCTTCTTCTAATGATTGTCTTCATGTCTTTTTGCCTTGATCTCGATCATGTTGTAGGGTTTGTTGGTGTTGTTGGTCAACATTGAAGAGAAAGCTTCAAGAGTTTGAGTTTCATTGAATGAACTCAACATCAGGTGAATTTTCACTTTGTTTGGACTTGAACATTTGTATTCATATTCTGAAATATGAATTTGACTTTTGAAAATTTCTTCATTCATGGAATTCACTCCATCATTCTTCCTATGACCTGCAAAAACATAGCACTTGCTTGCAATACAACATTAGATGATGGAAGAAGAGAGACTATGATGGGAAGACTTGTCCTCAAGTCTTGTTGATTATGGAGGATGATTCCTACAAACTCAAACTGAAGAAATGGTAAAACAAAATAGAGAATTCATATTGGCCAAGCAAGTTGGTTTTCCAATATGAATTCGAGTTTGTATTGTGCCACTTTCGTGGATTTTCACAACCAAGCTCCTTTATTATTTTTTATCTTTTTCTATTTTTTCTTTTCTGAATGGAGGTGGGGTGTAATGGAGTAGGGAAGTATGAAAAGCTTATGAAAATAGGTTATATTGAAGTCATGATGTAGTAGTAAATCTGGACTTCAACATGCATGGTCGCAGAGCTTAACATACAGTATGGATGATGGATCAAATCATGAACAATATGAATTCAATATGAAAGGCTTCTTTGAATATTGATGTGACTTGACATGGTATTGAACTTGATTGCTTCTACTAATGATTGTCTTCATGCCTTTTTGCCTTGATCTTGATCATGTTGTAGGGCAGTGTTGTTGATCAACATCTAAGAGCAAGCTTCAAGAGTTTGAGTTTCATTGGATGAACTCAACATCAGGTGTATCTTCACTTTGACTTGAACATTTGTATTCATATTCTGGAATATGAATTTGACTTTGAAAATTACTTCATCCATGGAGTGCACTCCTTCATTCTTCTTATGACCTGCAAAAACATAGCACTTGCTGCAATACAACATTAGATGATGGAGGAAGAGAGGTGTACAGTCTCTCTTCTTCCAATATATATGTAAATCATTACAAGTATTGCTTAGAAAACAAGTCCAAAGATTATATACAAACAAATTGCATTTATTTACCCCTTTGAGGAATGGTGGCCAGCCTAGACCTCCTAGCGGTATTTTGTTTACAAAATATTTGTTTGATATCCAATTAGGGTGATTCCAAAGCCAAGTTGAAGTGAATTCATATGGATACCTCCTGTATAAACAGGTTTTCAAAATGGTTTAAAATGATATGGTAAAAATTATAAGGAGTGCCATGTTTGATAGAGCTGCTTGTTAATTTTTAACTAGACCAACAGTCACTATTTGAAGCATAATTTCTTTGATAAAGATCAGATAAATGTGATTCCACTTGGATATTAAATTAAATTTATTTTTTTATTTCCAGTAGAAACAGGTTTTAAAAATTCTTAGGCTTGATATCACAAAATTGGTGATGAACAGGCCTAGGAGGCAGAGTTTTACTATGCTGGTTTGAAGACATTCAGTCACTAAATGTGGCATAACTTTTTCATTTCCCCTCCAAATGGGATGATTCCAATTGTGTCTTAAACTAGACTTGAATATATATCTCCCATATAAACAGGTTTTGAAAATAATATGATTTAGTATTTCAAATATGCCAATGAACAGTCATGACCTAGAATTGTCACCTTGCAGATTTTTCGACAAGCAGTTAGTATTTCAAGAATAACTTTTTCATATGATATCTGATTGAAGTGATTCAAATTGATTTGGAAACTAGATTCCAAGGGCTATTTTTCCTATGAATTTCAGATAAAAATGTTTCCATTAGACACTTCAAATATAGGCTGTACTAACTCTGTTTTCAACATTTCACTTGAGACCTAGTTTTGATTTTGATCACATTTTTATTTGTGATATAAATTGAAAACTTCAAGATGGATTCCAAAAATAGATTTCAAGAGATATGTAAAAAAACATGATTTCAGAATGATCCTATATGGTTACCCAAAATAGGCTTGTTCTTATTGCATTTTGCCATGTAGTCCTTTCAAATGAATATTGATCAATGATTTGAAGAAATAGTTTGAAACAAATTTATTATGGAAGTCTTATTGCGAATTCATTTGACTTGTTTATTTATTCTATTCTATCCTATTCTATTTTAGAAAAACAATTCATTCTCTCAAGTATAAGAGAATTTCCAGTGCATCCATTTTCGTAACAAGACCATAAGTAAACTCATATCCAAATTTGAAAAATATACTTTAATGAATGTTTGGACATGACAATTTATTTGATCATAAAGACTTGATGAGAAAGAATGTTGAAGAATGGAGTAGTGTTGTGAGCTAATGACTAATTGAAACCAAGTTTTAAGATGATCTTTGTCTGCTTGGTTCTCATTAATTGTCATAGCACAAAACTCTTCTCGTGGTACTTGTTCAAAATCTTGTATGCACAAGGGATCGTGTGATATACTTGCTAGAAATTCTTCAATTTCTGGCTCTAATGCTTGATCTTCATTTCCCATGATCCATGATTCATTCACCTCCTCACAAAGGTAGCTAGAAGAAAGTTCTAGATTCTCTTCTTGTGGATCATCTTCATGGATGTTTTGTTGCTCTTCTATCCTTTGACATAAAGATTCAATCCTAGTGAGCATTCTAAATTGAGGACAAGGACTTGAAAATAGTTTTGTGGTAGCATACCCTACTTCTCTAAATGATTTCTTTAACATCATTCTTTAGATCTTGTCTTGCAAATGGATTGTGTAGTTATTTTTTTTATTTTATGTTTTTGTTGGGGGGTTTGTTTTGGGAAATCTACTTCTAGGATCTCTATTTCTAAGCATAAAGAAACATAACTAAGAGAAATGTATACTAACTAATTTTTTTAGTGTTTTTTTCTTATCTTCTATTTGACTATACTGATAATTACCTCCCCGGCAACGGCGCCAAAATGTTGGGCTAATTTATTGACTAAATTAACACAAGTATTTAATTATCAATCTGGGTTTGTAAAA
>APFE031227428.1:0-36302 GCA_000404065.3 Pinus taeda
ATAGCTCTTGTTTGGTTTGTTTGTCACTAGAGAGTCTTAGACTCCTAGGGAGGTTAGATTTGTCCGCAAATATAACTCTTTCTGCATGACAAGATGCACCTGCATTAGAATAGAAAATATGATTTTCTTTTTATCCCATATCAAAATATCTACCATTTTACATTTTTTTTAATCCTATAGTATTTTTTTCTCCTTTTCTCAACTCTATATTTCCAATTGAGCACGTGATGGATATCGGTTCCAAGATATTTGTATGAAGGAATTTCCTCCAAGTATTTTTTTAAGATATGATAGTATCATACATAATTACTTTGGATTTAATTTTCATGAATTAGTTTTGTAAATATTAATGTTAGGTAAATTTTAATTGGCTATAGATTCAAAGTTGACTAGGTTGACAGTAGTGGTGTTGGGCCCATGGTTTTTTTGGTTATGCTTGCTAATTTGCGCATATAATTCATATGATGGAGCCTTTAAAATGATAAGAAGACTTCATTGTAATGTAATCTAAGGGATGTGAGTAGTGAATGCTCACTGGGCCATGCTTGGCTATGATTTTGGCCAAGGGATCTAATGAAATCTTGTTAGCCACGTATTTTCACTGGAATTAGGATTTTCCTAGGATAAAAAATTGTGTTAATGTTTGCATGTTGATAAAGTTATTTGTTTTAAGTTTTTCCGATCATTAAATCTCCATAATTTTTTTATATATATCCACAAGCACATCTAGCTAAACGTCCACATCGATAATCAAGATTTGAAGGAGCAAAGGCTCAAGGGAATCTTCTAACAGGCTCAAGCCACTTGTGTTAAGTTTTGTGTTATCAAGAGCATCTCAGGCGGCACTATATGTTGTGATTGAAAGGTAGTAGAGTGAGAAGGATCCTTCAATCTCTTAAAATCTCCAAAAAAACATGTGAAATAACTAATATTGGCATAGGAGAAGGTAATGTGCAAATAACTATGATTGGCACAGGAGAAGGTAGTTGGCTTGTGTGAGGAGGATCGTGAAGTGGTTGCATGCTATAGTGTAAGAGAGTATTGGAAGAAAGTGTCTCCTCTGAGCCAAAGAATGGAATTGTCATCATCCCACCTGAAGATAAAAACGTGTGGGTTAATGTAAAGAATAGCTGAAGAAAATGGGGCAGTGTGTGAATGCAAGAGGATGTGCTAATACTACAACAACAACAACAAAAAGAAAAATATTATAATGGAGTTAAAGGTTTGCTTCAAGTAAATGGGCATATTGTTGTAAAACCTGTTAAGGAATACATACCCTTGGGTAATTGGGAGTAAAGCCTAGGTTAGATGTAGGTGATAGGGGGAATTAGAGGTTAACATATACCCTAGCTAAAAAATTTGAAGGGGTTAAGGCCCAAAGTAAGTGGGGCTGACTCACTTTGCAAGTTCCATTAGAATTAATTAATGAAACCCCAAGTCAAGGTTTAATAGGGGTATGTTACATAAGCATGACTTAAGAATAGAGTCAAAGTTAACCATATTAACAATAGTTATTTTGGGCCCATGGCTTTTGGTTTTCGATGATAATTTTCCCATGGAATTCATCTGATGGAGTCTTTAAATGGCTTGAAAGACTTTGTTGAAATGTAGGCCAAGGGATCTTAAAAGTGACGACTCACTTGGGTGGCCTCGGACAATGGATCTAATGGAATTCTGTTATGCTAAATTTTTTCGTAGATAAAAATTGGATTAATAAGAGTGTGAATTTTTTCATAGTTGTTCATATTTGTAGAAGATTTCTGGATGAAACTATGTATTGGATCTTTAATCACGTCTGATTTTTGGGTGAACACTTCACCCATCATCAGGTACCAAAGATTACTCTCTGGTCCCTGATGTTTGGTGGAATGTCCACATGAAACATAGGAAATGGCTAACCAATATATAGTTCCATCCAAGAATATTATATCAACTATGTTAATGTTTGAATATATATTGTTCTTTGTTTTAAGGTTATCATGTTAGTAAATCTATGTAATTTTTTTATATCTCTCCATTTAAAATTTCTAACAATTAAGTCAATGCATAGTTCCATCGATAAATCTTCTACGAACTATGTTAATTTTGCATATTGATAATGTTCTTGGTTTTAAGTTTTTCCTCTTAGTAAATATATGTAATTTTTTATATCTCTGTTATGAAACCAGCTCAAGAAAAGATAGAAAAGATAGATCAATGCCTTAGAATTCAGCCTCTTCGAGGGGGCAACCTTCTTTACATTACATAAATGAACAATTCTTGGATCATACAAGTGAAAAGACCTCCTTTCTATATATAGGAATCTAAGGGGTCATAACATAATTAGAGCTGAGATAACAATAATAATGTAAGGGCACAATAATAACAATAGTGGGCTTCTATGGGCACAATATTAACAATATGTGCACTACATGGGTACATCAATATAATAAGGGGGTTGTACTAATAACAATAAGGGGTTACACTAGTAGTATAGGGGCCTAACAATCTCTCCATTTAGAATTTCTAACAATTAAGTCATATCCATTTTGGAGTAGAAATATTTTAGGATTCTTAGTTTTTTCCAATATTGTAATGGCTCCTTGCCAAAAGAATAATACAATCAACATAAAGGCGAAGAGTTATTATTAGACACTATGTGTTGGGGGAACTTACATCTACCAAACATGATTCTAGCTTATCAATCTATATGCCAAAAGGGTATACACTATTCTAACTTATCAATCATATGCCAAAAGGGTATGGAATAAGGGACATGATTACTTAAGTTTGATATTACATTTAATTTCCCTCAACCAACTATTAATGGTCCTAAACTTGATAATAATGTTATAATAATTAATAATATTATAATAGTGAAAATATGAGGAAACTGTTGTAATACCTTGTTAAATAAAAGAGTACATTAAGAAATAGTAATAATGAAATATAATGTTAGCTCCTTAAAGAAAACAATAAAGATAATAAATAGATTTAATTCAATTTATTATATTGTATTTTCCTTTCTCTATTAATAAAGATACCAAAAAAATATGTCAAAAAATGCCATATATATATATATATATATATATCTTATTGGCCCTAGAAGCACATTCTATAGTTTGGTACGAGGAATAAGTGTAATTCCTTCTGTATAAGTATACATGTTTGGTTAGTTTTAATTAAAAATATTATAAAACATCAATAACTCTCACTTTGCTTACTGGTTTAGTTATTGGGTAAATTAGTATGAGGGAGATGTGTACATGAGGGCTTGACTTAATGGACCTCTAACATATCAAGTGTGTTCATGACATACTAAAAAATACCCTTAATTTGACTACATATTGGAAAATACCTCTAAAAATTACATTATTTAACCCCCTACCAATACGAATGCAATATACCTTCCCAATTTTAAAAACCCTAGTTTCACTAAATATTGTAGGTATCCATTTTTTTATTAACATTTTTGATATCCATTTATATTTTTTCATTACATTTGAGTTCCATTTTTTATATATGCCAATATAAAAACCCTTTAGCCCCATTATATGCTCAATATATTATGTCATTTTTTCCTCAATATATATCCCACAATATGCACCCACCTTGTATGGCATTTCTCCACTAGTATTGCTCCCCAATCTGTGTATTTCCTTTTGTGCTCAACCTCAAGTTGGCACGTGCCATTTTAAGAAAAAAATAAAGTATTATCTAAAAAAAGAATTAATATAATATAATAAAAAACAAAAAAATGTACACATTTGATTATTTTTAATTAAAAATGTTATAAAGTATTGAACACTCAATATGTTGGCTTATATTGGCTTCGTTATTTTTTTTATTATAATGAATTAATAAGATATGGTAAAAATATTTCACTCTTTGTCTCAACATAAATGAAATATTTTGATGAAGTATAATAATTTTATACAAATTTAAAGTGTGTGTGTGTGGTGTACATAATATATATATATATATATATATATATATATATATATATATAGATATAGATATATATATATTCTGATTGCTTGGAAAATGTGTAATTCTTTATATTTAAAAGATATTTGAATAAGATACTAAAAAGAAATTATTTGAGGGACCATTAAATGACGGTGGAGCTCTCATGGCGGCCGCTAGGGTTTGATCTTCGGCTTTGGTTTCAGGCTCAGCCGCGAGGTTAGTGTAGCAGCAGTCGACCAGCTCTTCAGCTAGTGTCTATGAACGCTATCGAGTTTGAATCTCTCAAGGAACTAAGGTGTTCGCGGGTCTGGAGGCAGTCTTCTCCCGCCTAGAAGCCTTGCTGCGTCAGGGTAAAGTGTTGACCAACTGCATGGAATCGGAGGGGTCCAGTGGGGCCCCTACTTTCAAACAAATAGTTATGTAGAAACAGAGAAATGACAGAAAGGAGGGGGTTAGAATCTCTGGGCTGGACAACAGCAAGCAACATGCCAGAGGAAATAAGGATCATCCTCAAGGGAACAATGACAAGACAAAAGAAGCAACGCAGAGCATAGGCCCAGACACAGAACACCTGACAGGAGCTAAAGACAAAACTCCTTTAATAGTCAATTCCTTCGGAAACAAGAAACGACAAGCTAGTGATGAAAGGAAGCTAATAGGGGACCAACAAGGCAAGCCGGAAAAGGAGGGGGAGCCCAGTTCAAACCCCAACAAACTCGCCTCCCCCAGTGGAGCCTGCAAACCAAAAAAGACCAATAACCTACGGGTAGTTATCACTGACCCAGAGATTCAAGCTTACAGGGAGCATATGACAGAACAGGCCATCATCTGCAAGTTTATGGGAATCTGGCCGTCTGAAATATCTCTTTGTCATTGGATCAAAATGCATTGGAAACCTCGAGGGGATGTTAAACTTCACCTTGGAGCCAAAGGCTTTTTTACTGTGGTCTTCTCCAACCTAGAAGATAAGGACAGAGTTTTTGAAGCAGGCCCTTATTTTTTTGCTTCAGTAGGTCTGTATATGAGACCATGGAAGCCAAACTTTGCACCGGAGAAGGAGTCTTTCACCCAAGTCCCAGTCTAGATTCGCTTATTCTCTCTTCCAATAGACTATTGGGGTCTGAATGCACTGAAACAAATTGGTGACAAGTTGGGAACATTCATTAAAGCCTCAGAAGCAACTCTCCAAAAGAGATACACTTTTTATGCCCGGATTTGCGTTGAAATGGATGTATCTGAGGCACTACATGAAGGACTCTGGCTGGAATATAGGGACGAGGATTATTTTTAGGATATCGATTATGAGAAGATTCCCTTCCATAGTCGCAAATGCCATGAACATGGGCATCTGATAAGGGATTGCCCAAAGATCAAGAAGGAGAAAGAAACAGAATCAGCTCAAGCCCACAAAGATACAAAAGCCTTCATCAAACCCAAATCCAAACAGAGAGCAAACAGACGAAAGAATCACAGAGGAAACATGGAAAGAAATGTCCACAACAATCCTTTTGTGCTCTTAGACCCTGAAACTGATTCAGAGGATAAGCACAAAGCCCCAACATCAGGAGCAGAGAATGAAGAAAAAGAAACACCTACAGGAGAAAACACGCATGAGGAGAACTTTAATAATGAGGTTCAAATGCAGGAGAGAACAGAGGATACTGAGGAAGAAACAGACATGCTAACCAGTGATGGCGGTAGCGAAGAACAAGATTGGGAAAATGCCTTAGCAAGAGAAGGTTTGAACCTACCAGCAATAGCTGAGAGTTGGAAAACCTGAGGGATAGAAAATGCTTCGGAGGAAGAAGTCAGAATAGTCAGTGACCTCTTCATAGCAAGGCAAAAAGCAGAAATAGAAAGGCAGAATAGGAAGCTAGGTGTGGCGAAAGGCAACAGTTCACATTCAAAAATTCCCCTATGTAAAACATCTAGCTCCAAACAAAAGAGAAGGAGAGGTCGGAAAACAAGTGGTGAAGCACTACAAGAGCTAGGCATGATCATGATAAACTCAGGAAAGAAGAAGGCACTCATCTCCTTCCTGTCCTTCCAATAAAACTCAGTTGTCTATGAAGATAATCTCGTGGAATGCTAGAGGGCTCAATAGCCAGGCGAAACAAAGAATTTTAAAGAGGAAAATCCAAAAATATAAACTAGAAATCATGTTCTTACAGGAAACTAAATGCAATAGCCCCAACATCAGCAATCTTTGCAGAAAACTGGGAAGACACATGGAAGTTCTAGAAAATGAAAGTCAAGGAAGAGAAGGAGGCGTCGCAACCTTGTGGGATTCTAGGGAAATCCAGATGCTATCGGTGGAAGCTAACAAGCACTTCATGGCGGTGGAATTCCAACCCATAGGTAATTCTGCCTCCTTCCTCTGTATCAATATTTATAGTCCTCAGAAACTAGAAGATAAGATAACATTTTTAGAAACTCTATCTAGAATTATCAGAAGGTATCCGAGATCTAAGTGCATTTTGGGGGGCGATTTCAATATGATAACAACACTGTTGGAAAAAAAAGGAGGTCTCAGGAAACTTAATAGAGATGCGGAATCCTTCGCAAACTTCATTGAAACAGTTAAACTTGTTGATGTCTACCCCAAGAGTGGCCTTTTCACTTGGAACAATAGAAGGGGAGGTGACAAGTTAATAGCCTCCTGCCTAGATAGATTCTTAATCTCGGAAAACATCATTATGGATGACATAACAGTGGAATCAGACATCCTTCCCAGTGGGGGATCAGATCATTGGCCAATCTCGCTCATTGTTGAAGTTCTGGGAACCCCGAGGAACAAACCCTTCCGGTTTGAGAATTTCTAGTTAGACCACCCCAACTTCCTTGAAAAGGTAAAGAAATGGTGGTTGGAACCCTTGGAGATTAGTGGATCCAAAATGTTCAATCTTCAAAAGAAGCTAAGAATAACTAAACAAAAGATAAAAGAATGGAACAAGAAAGACTTTGGAAACATATTCCAGGAGAAGATCATTCTCGAGAACAAAATAGAATAGATCCACAGAGAAGGAGTAGCAGGAAACCTCAGTGCCGAGGCTTTGGAACAGGAAAAAACTCTCTCTCAGCAATGGCATAAGCGTTGCTCTCAAGAAGAGACTCTATGGAGACAGAAGTCAAGAATTCAATGGTTAAAAGAGGGAGAGATGAATACTAAATTTTTCCACAGATCGACTCTAGACCATAGAAGTAGCAATCGAATTCTTGAATTGAAAAACAACACAGGGGAGATCCTAAAAAGCCATAACGACATATCTGCTCTGCTCTCGGATCACTTCAAATCTATTTCTCAGGAACCTCCCATCAATAGAGAGGAAGCCATTAAGGAACTAACAACAGCCATCCCGAAGACTATCACTACAGATCAGAATTGGGCTTTGTGTAGAGAAATATCCATGGAAGAAGTTGAGGAAGCAATCAGGAGCATGCCTAACGACAAAGCTCCAGGCCTAGATGGCTTTACCATCAATTTTTACAAGGCCTGCTGGAGTATTGTTAAACAAGATGTGTGGGAGGTCGTGGAAGACTCCAGAAGTTCAAGAGCTATTCTAAAATCCCTCAACTCCACCTTTCTTGCACTTATACCCAAGGTTGAAGAAGCCAAAACACCTGATAAATTTAGACCTATTGCATTATGTAATGTAATATACAAGATTATATCCAAAGTTATAGCTAGCAGATTGAAGACGATTCTCCTGGGCATAATCTCAGAAGAACAATCAGGTTATGTTTAGGAAGGCAAATTCTCAATAATATCCTACTAGCACAGGAGATGATTCATTCCCTATATTCAAGGAAAGAGGCAGGCATGCTCATGCAATTGGATCTTTCAAAAGCTTATGACAAAGTGAGCTGGAATTACCTCGAAGCTGCACTAAGAGCTTTTGGCTTCTGTAGAACTTGGATCAAGTGGATTATGGCTCTCATCAAATCTCTAAGATATTCCATCCTAGTCAACGACGCTCCCTCTACTCCTTTCACTCCTTCGAGGGGAATCAGACAAGGGGATCCCTTATCCCCTTTTCTCTTCGTCATCCTTATGGAGGGCCTCAGTCGAACCATAGCCAAGAAGAAAGCGGAAGGAAAAATAAAGGGTCTTCAGCCTATAAGATCGCTTCCTGCCACTACTCATCAACAGTTTGTCGACGACACCATGTTACATGGCACTCCCACAGTGAAGGAGGCGGTTGCCTATAGAGAAACCCTAGATCTCTTCAGCCAGGCCTCTAGCATGGAGATTAACTTCTCTAAATCTACTATCTTCTTTTTCAACACCCACCCGGCAGTTCAATCTCACTTAGCCCAGCTCTTAGGTTTCAGAATAGGCTCCCTACCTTTGAGATACTTGGGAGCTCCCCTGACTCTCAGACCCTGGCAGAAAGAGCATTGGGAGAAAATTCTTGCCAACTTGAAGAAAAGATGCTCACATTGGACGAACAGTGCTCTTAATCTGGCAGGTAGGCTCATTCTAACCAAAGCCATCCTTCAGGCCATCCCGCAATACCTTCTCTCAATTCTTCCAGCCCCCAAAGGCATTCTGCAGCAAATAAGAAACATCCACCATTCCTTCCTTTGGAGCGGTAATGGGGATAAGAAAAGTGGTCTCTTGTAGCTTAGAACAAACTCTGTATGCCGAAATCCAGGGGAGGGTTGAATCTAGTTGATCCAGGGGTGGTCAACCGAACGTGCGGAGCTGAAATATGGTGGAATTGGATTGAAAACCCTACCATTCCATGGGCCAGGCATTGGAAAGAAAAATATGTTCCGAACTGTGAAACTCAGGAACTCATCAGACTACAGGAAACCCCGAAAGGCTCACCCATATGGAATCACGCCAAATGCAACAAGAATCTAGTGCAGGATAACAGCTTTTGGGAAATTCGTAATGGCAGGCTAGCACTGTTCTGGGAAGATGCCTGGCAACAGCTACCCAAACTCGACTCTCCAGAATTAACGACCATAAAGAAATCTCATCAAACTCAAGGCAGACACAAAGTGAGTCATTACTGGAATCAGCATAGCAAGTATGATAATTGGAGGGAATGGATAAATTTTAATCCTGGGAACGCAGAGGTCAACAACCATACCAATCAACATTTCAATGAGCGCATCCTAAAAAGAAAGATCAGAAAAACTGAAGAGGATGATAAACTAAGGTGGGGTCTCAAGGGAAATGGGAATTTTTCACTGAAAGAGGCCAGAAATATATTAGAAAAGGAAGAACAGGGAGAGGTCATACCTTGGTGCAGCAAAGTATGGGATGGTCTCCTATGGCCGAAGATCAGAACTTTCCTCTGGCTTCTGATGAGAAACAAGACCCTCACTTGGGACAAACTATGTAAGAAAGGTTTTGAGGGACCCTCCAGATGCCCTATGTGTTCGGTGGAAGAAGAGTCACTGAACCATCTTTTCAACACATGTGAATGGGCCTCTCAATTATGGTGCTGGTTGGAAGGGATTCTCAGCAGCTCTGACTGAAAGATAGATTCTATTCACAGCACTATTATGGAATGGAAAACAAACTTCTCAGGCATACAAAGGGTCAATAACATATGGAAATCGGCACCAGGATTCTTACTGTGGTCTATCTGGAAGGAGCGCAACCGCAGAATCTTCCAAGATGAATACAGGAACATGGAATTCTCAAAAGATAACATAATTACCAACATCCAGTAGCTAATTCAAGCCAAATGTAGAACGGAAAGCAACGAAAAGCCTACATCTTTGGACTTACGTATTTTGAAAAGCTTCAGGCTGGAAGGAATCAACAATAACATAGCTCTGCATCATAGAATTCAACCACCCTCTCAAAACGATAAATGGCAAAGCCCACCGGATGGTGGTTTCAAACTGAATTTTGACGGGGCGTCGCGAGGCAACCCAGGCATGGCTGGAATCGGAGGTGTCCTTCATAACCAGAATGGAGAAATTCTTCATATTTACTATAAAGTGCTTGGGGAAAGCATGAATAACGAAATGGAATTTGCAGCCCTAGAACATGGTCTTAGAATTGCGAATTCTAAATGCCTTAGTAACATTATTATGGAAGGAGACTCCTCTATGGTAATCTCCACTGCTCAAAAACTGCAGCGGGGGATAAAAGCAAACAAGGCTACTAAGCATTGGAGGTTAGCCAAAGTTACAGAAAGCATCACAGAACTCATGGAGGGCATGCAGGGTCTAGTCTTCCAGGCGATCAGACGTCGAGCAAACGGGCTGGCGGATTACTTGGCAAACTGCGGAGTAGACAGTCAGGGAAGAGGATGGGACAGCTGTTGGGAGGAGGTGAACTATCTGATTTTGAAAAATCGATGCACACAGCTGGCACAACAAGAAGTGAACAACACCGACCGGGCCTAACTGGAAATGGTTTGCTTTTCCGGTTCCGTCAAAAGGAAACTCTAAGCAACACTCAGGTAAATCATCACAAGTGCGGTACGATTTGACAGATGAAGCGGCGGTCTTCAGTGCGGGGTAGGGCCAAACATAGGAACCATCAATAGTGTGCATGCTACGAGGAGATCCGTAGAGACCGTTGGGGGAGAAAGGACATTCGCCTCAAATATGATAGAAAGGAAATCAAGATTTCTTATGTGCCTGCAAGGAAAGGTTATGGGAGGCGTGTGAACACCCTTAACATTAATTACTTCAGTACCACTTATCCAGTTCGGAAGGAGGGGCACTCACTGGAGAATTCGATGGCTTTAGGCTATTTAACCAAGGGTTCGGTCTCAGCTTCCCCCGCTTCAACCCTCAGCTCTACCAGCATCAATAGCCAGCTTGCAACTGAAAGGTCTTGCTGTAAGTGGTTTAACAGGAACAGCATGGATGCGCGTAAATGTAGATGCGCGGCGGAAAACCAAGATCTGTTCAATGCGCAGAATATGTATGTTACTCGAGCCTCGACGAGAAGCAAACGCAAAATCGCTGAGTTGGAAGCTAAAGTTAAGCAGGAAGAAGCGAGCAAGCAGGAGAGAGCAGCAGTGCATGAGGTTGATTGGCTGAGTGACCCGAGAACTCCAGCCAAACGAGCTACTCAGTTCACTTGCACTAAGGCGGAAAGCTGGAGGATAAAAACTCTCTTGGCGAAAACCTTGGAGATGAAGGAAGCTGGTAAGCAGAACGTCGAACAGGAGAACCCAGCCCTGGGTAATCAACCTGGTAATCCTACTACCAGCAATGAGACCTTGGATTGAAAAATCTCGGCTGTTCAAGAAGGAGTGGAGGTTGTCAACAAGAAGGTAACTCTGCTCATCAGGTTGCTCAGGCAGACTCTGAGCCCGGACCCCTTGGTGCAGGAGAAAAAGGTGAAGGAGGCCCAAAACTTCACGTCCATGCAGGAGCTGCAAGACAAAGTTGACAAACATATCCTCGATGTGGGTTTGGACATTGCTAGCAGGGTGGGTGGCTTCCCGCGCCCGGGTGGACTCCCTTAGTCCTCGGATTCTCGCGGTTCAGCTGTGTTGGCTTCGGCTTCTAGCCCATCTTTCTGGTCTGTCTCGTGTCTATCTATGTTATGTGTCGAATTCGGCTATATGTTTAGTCTATAGTTCTCTGCCTTATGCATCTTTCAGGTAAAATTCCCATTTTTGATAGTTGAATGATGCTGTATCCTTTGGTTATTACAATGGCCGCCCTGCGTGGTGAGCATTCTAGTTTTGATGAGCCAGCTTGATGATCTCTTTTGTTTCTGGCAGCTTAATGTCTGTGCACAGCAAGGCTATTTTGGAACTCTCAGGTCTCAGTCTGCTTCAACAGACTTTATGTAAATTATTTGCTTTTTTTTAATACAAATACTTCTGACTTACAAAAAAAAAAAAAAAATTATTTGAGTGTTAATATTAACTAATTTATTTCAATGCCCATGGGGCTTTGGATTGAAGGTGAATGGGTGCACTGTTAAGGCATTCCTTGTGATAGGTCACCGGTTCAAATCCCACAGGGTTGCTTAGGTAGTATTTAAAAAAGAAAATAAAAAGGAAGAACAACTTATTTATTTCAATATCAATTTCATAAATAAAATAAAATAAAAAAATAAAAAGAAATATGAACTACTTCCTTATAATAAGTTTAAGAGGAAAAATGTAAAATAATAATAATAATAAATTGCAATACTTATTATAAATAAAATATTTCACTGTCCCTAATAAATAGATTATAAATAATATTTTATTAACAATAATGATTATAAATACAATATTTCAATTTCCATATTAAATAAAATATAACAATGTCAACTATATATGTCAAATAATTGAACTCATATATATATATATAATATATTAAGATATAATATATATAATATATATATAAATATATATATATATATATTATATATATAATATATTTGCACGCTTCTTTTTAGATCAATTTTGTTTAAAATCTAACATTTCTTGGTTTTGCAATTGCAAGTTCAAGTTAGACTAAAAATTTGCACATTGTGTGTGTGTGTGTGTGTATATATATATAAAGAGGCAAAAAGAGAGAATATTTGATCCCTGTAAACACTTGCTAGATTTCTGCTTAAGATGTATCTATACTAGTTAACATTTAGCATACATTAATTTTAACTTCAGAGCTACCAAGTGTAAATAGAAACCAAATGATGAAAAGTTCTCATGAATTTTTGTACTCAAAAATAATTTAACATTCAAAATGAAGTTCCCCTACATAAATCCTAAAAAAAATAGGGTAATAATCCAAAACCAAAAAGCTAGTGGTAATAGTAAAATTATGTCTCCTTATAAACTTTCATAAAACATTAGTTGGTTATTTTAAATGACATGCATTTCCTTTAATAATAACGGTAAATAAATAGTTTTTTTAGTTTTTTTTATTTTTTATTTTACCAAGTCAACATGGTTCCGCAAAAGATGAAGAATAACTAGGGTTCAAAAACCTGCATAAACCTTGACAATACAGGAGGAGCTATCAAATACAAGAGACAACTGATAGTAAGAAGAGACATGCAAGCTTCAGAGGGGGGGGGGGAGATATGCTCCTACCAGAATGTAACAAATAGCGAGTCAAGTGGGAAAGTCAACAAAAAGCCAAGCTCCCTAGAAGCGGAAGGCCCTAATAATGGCCATGTCCTTCGAGCTAGATTACACGCAAGAAGTAGAGGGCTATATTTGCCATGTGGAACAGAGAAACCGAGATTTGTAATACCTTTAAACAAATTGGAGAAATACCACAACTACATAAAGGATCACGTGATGATATGAAAATTAATTGGCGTTTGCTAAGTGGACCTGACAAAACGGATCCAACATAAAAGGAAACCAAAAGGCCATGTAGAACTCAAGTTGGGAGCCAGAGGATTTTTTACTCTAATCTTCTTAAACCTGCAATATAAGGAAAGAGTTTTTGAAAATAGTCCATATCTCATTATAATGCAGGATTGTTCATGAGATTTTGGAAGCATGTTATAACCCTCATAAAGAGTAATTCCTAGTAGCCCTTGTCTGGTTATGACTCTTTAGTCCTACAATAGATTTCTGGGACTCAAAAAGTTTGGAAGGAATAGGAAACTCAATAGGAATATTTTTCAAAATCACAAAAAATACACGAATGGCCCATTACAATTCATATGATAGGATGTGCGTGTATATGAATATTTTAGAGCCCATCCATAAATCAATAGAACTGGAATATCATGATGAAATCTGGTAACAGAGCTTGGACTATGAGCATATCCCATTTTGCTACCGTCGGTGCCATGAGTATGGTCACTTATTCAGAGAATGCCCGATGAGCCAAGAAGAATGCTTGCATCTAAAAGAGAATCAAATGAAACCCCCACTGGATGAAAATAAGGGGTTCAAAGAGGTTAAGCATAAGAGGAAGGCCCTGAGAGGGCAACAATATCCAAGAAACAACAACCAACAGAAAATAACTAGCAAAAATAGATATGAGTTATTGCAAGAAGAAGAAGAAATAGAAAATGAGACAGAAACAATGGATTATAAGGACAAAGAAAATGAGAGAAGTCAGGGTAAATAATAAACAACCCCAAAGAGGAAAGCCCAAATAGATTTGACAGAAAAATAAGAGTAGGAACAAATAGATCTTGCCATAATGGAAGAAGATGGAGTCAAGAGGGGGGGGGGGGAGATAAGCATCAAAGAGGATGTGTTGAAAAGGCTGTTAAATGGCTGGAGGAATTTGGACGAAATATTCATCCTAGAGGACCAAAAGAAATTGTACAAGGAAAACTTCCACTAATACAAGGCTAACCAAGGACAGAGACAAGTAGACATAGTAGAGCATCTTGGCATGGAACAAGAAAATCCATAGGAACAACAAAGTAGAAGTAAACGAGGCAAGAAAAGAGGGAGAAAAAATTTGCAGGAGTCAATCCAAATAATGGGAGAGATGCTGATAAACATTGGAAGGGTATTACCACTATGAGTGACATTCCAACAACTTAATAAAGTTAACCAATGATAGTGATATCATGTAATATAAAGGGCCTTAACAATGATGGAAAACAGAGGTACCTACAGTTTGGTTGAGAAAGGAAAGGCCTCAAATAGTTCTCCTCCAACGAACAAAGGTAACAAGAGAAAAACTAGAGGAGATCATACAGAAAATGAAACCAAGATAAGAAGTAGTAGCACTCAATGAAAAAGGAAGTGTAGGGGGAATCACCATGCTATGGAACCCAACAAAGGTAAAGGTAAATTACTGGATCAGAATGTCCTGAATCTTGACTGGCCACTTACGGAATATAGGGACTAAAGAATGGATCATAATCTCAGTAGTATATGTGTTGCATACTCCTGGAGAGAAGGAAGACTTTATACAAAGAATTAGGAAACTAAGCGAAACGCATGTGGAAAAGCTTTGGCTAATAGCAGGGGATTTGAATTTGATAACCTCACTGGAGGAAAGGATGGATTTGAAGGGAAGAACTAGAAATGGAGCAATTCAGGGATTTACAAGAAGAGCTCCATCTCTTATATATCCCCACCAATAATGGAACTTAAACTTGGAATAACCAAAGAGGGGGAACCCGCCAAATCGTGTCAAGTTTAGATAGATTCTTGGAAACTATGAATTTAATAAGTAGATATGTATATTATGAAGCATAAATATTTCCATGCATGGGATCAAACCACTGGCTGATTATTCTAGAAGTAGACTTGAAACAAGGCCATAATAAGATACCATTATGGTTTGAAGCCTTTTGGCTGTGCGATCCTACCTTCCTAGAAAAAATTAATGAATGGTGGAGATTAGGTACAAAAAAAGGGAGGAATAAAGTTCATACATTCCAGCTATGCCTGAAAAGACTCAAAGGAAAAATAAAAAAATGGAATAAAGAAGATTTTGGTAATATTTAGAAAGATCAAGAATTTCTACAGGCTAGGATGAAAAGGGTGCAACAACAGATAGTAGCAAATCGCCATTCAGAATCCTTAGTGGATGAAGAAGGAAAACTGTTGACTTGGATAGAGTAAAGGAGGTAGTAAGAATAGATCTTGTGGAAACAAAAATCGAGAGTCCAGTGGCCAAGGGAGGGAGAAAGGAACGCTAGATTCTTCCACAAAGCAATGATTCAACATAAACATTATAACAAAATATTTTCATTATTATACCAGGAAGGAAACTGACTAATACAAAATGATGAGATGGAGAATTTGTTGGTCAATCACTTCCAAAATATAATGATCAACTGAAATCCTGATAAGATAGAAGATATAAACAAGATAACTAAGAATATATGTCACGTGGTCAGCAGGGACCAGAACCTAACACTAATTAGGGCTATAACAATAGAAGAAGTGGAGGACGTAGTCAAAGGACTAGAAAATAATAAAGTGTGTGGACGAGATGGATTCACAACATAATATTTCTGGGAAACATGGCCGATTCTAGGAGAATACATCCTAGGAGTAGTGGAGGAGTCCAAAAAAAACTAACAAGGTACATCTGGCCCTAAACTCAAATTTTTTTACCTCTTATTCCAAAATCTAACCACTCTGAAGAACTACAAGGGTTTAGACCTATAGTCTTATACAATGTAATCTACGCAATTATTTCAACCATAATGGTGAATCAACTTAAACCAATCCTCCGAGCACTAATATCCCAAGAGAAAACTGGTTTTGTTAAAGGAAGGCAAATTGTGGATTGTATAGTAACTTCTCAAGACGCAATACACTCCCTTAAAAACCTCAAATCCAAAGGTATGATGATCAAACTAGAGCTATCAAAATCATACGATCAGTTAAGCTGGACCTATCTCCAAAGTATCTTGAAATCCTTTCGCTTTGACCCCCAATGGATAAATTTGATCTATTCCTTTATATCGAATCCTTTGTTCTCAATCCTCCTGAATGGATCATAGTTAGAGGCCTTCAACGCAAAAAGAGGGCTAAGAGAACAAGGTCCAATTTCCCCCTTCTTGTTTATATTATCAGCTAAAGGGCTAGGAATATATGTTAAAGCGAAGGTGAAAAAAATAAATTCAAAGGTCTGCACTTGTGGGGAAATGGCCTACCCTTAACTCATCAACAGTTCATGGATGACATCATGATGTTCTGTTAAGCTACCCTCAAGGAAGCTAGGGCCCTCCTAGCCATTTTGCAAGAATTCATGAATGCCTTAGGAGCGTATATCAACAAAGAGAAGTGAAATGTCTTCTTCTTTAACACAAAAACTAAAGCCCAAACATTACTGGCAAGAATATTGGCCTTTCACATAGGAACCTTCCCATCGAAATATATAGGAATTTTTTAAAGTCTTCATCTGATCAGAGTGGAAAATTGGAAGTTTTTCCCCGCAAAGATGCACGGTTTCCTACAAAATTGGGCCTTCTGGGAATTAAACATGGAGACTAGAGTCACACTGCTAAGGATAGTGTTGTAATCAATTCATATCTAACAACTATCAAACCTAGTAGTCCCTAAAATAGTGTGTAATGAGATGAAAAGCATCTTCAAGCAATTCATATGGAAAGGGCCACAAACAACAAAGGAATGGGCTTTATTATCTTGTAACTAGCTAATTAAACCAAACAAAGAAGGGGGGATGGGCCTTCGAGACCCGTATTCTCTGAACTAGGTAATGAGGGATAATTTTTGGTGGAGATGGATACAAGGAGGAACATATCTATGGAAATAAATATGGGGTAGAAGATATGGGATGCCTAGGTTGACAGAAGGATGATTAAGAATCCAGGAAAATATAAAGGTGTCGGCTATATGGAACCTTGTAGCAGAAAACAAGGACTTGATAAGAAACCATAGCTTCTAAGAAATTAGGGGAGGAGATAAATATAAGTTCTAACAAGAGGCTTCGTAAGGGAGAGAAAAATTATTCAACATGCAGGATGTAATGGAAATATTCTTAAATATAAACAACCCAACAAATCAGATGGTAATAAACTTCTAGGAAATAGAGACGGGAGTACTATGGAGAAAATGGAAGACTAGACAATACTAGACATAAGAAATAGATTTTATACAGTGGGCAAGCTATGATAAGGCGATGGACTCTAGAATAATAGTGATTGCAGAAGGATCATATATTATAAAGTGGGGATATATAATAAAAGGAATATTCATTGTAGAAGGATATTATCTAGAAGCAGAACACCAACAACAAAAGGGTTACACATATGGGAACACATCTCGAAGGAAAAACTATGGCCGAAAGTAGCCTTCATCTTATGGGTGGTCCTCCATGGCTATTACAGGTCTTTTTGGGCACATCACTCCCAACATTCATATTAGTACAATTAGGGCTCATCAAACCCTAGTTCAGTTGCGACATGCTCTAGACAAGTCATCATATTGAATGCCTTCATTCCTGAGAGTTTCCTCACTTGAATCCCTCCTGAGATGACTCCTTGGGAGACTAGCGCAACCTTAGTATGGGGTAGCTTAACTGAAATGAACTTAGGCCCATTTAGGGGTGCATTTCAGTGCACCTAGGCGCCCTTTGACCTGTGTTGGATGAGATTGAGAGAAATTTGCATAAGGTTCTATGAATATTCCTTGGTTCTAGATCATTCTAGAAGGATCACACCTCTTATCCCTCCCTATGAGCTTGAAATTGGATGGGATATGGATCCATTAACCTCCTATCCTCTCATCCCTTCCTCCATGGAAGCTAGCTCTAAGTCTGGAAAGCCATTCAATGCTCAATTTATGAAAAAACCACCTCCATTTCCCTATAAAATGAAAACTCATCATAGTTGGCTTGACTTTGAATATTGTAAGGAAATATTGTTGGTTCGAGGTGTGAGATCATCAACAAGTATTGTTTTTCAGAGGAAAAAGCTGTGAATAGTTTATATTAAGCTAATATAAAAACCAGGATCGGTTACAGAAATAGCTATCAATGACACTTCAGGAGTGCAAATTGTTGCAAAAAGCTCAGGGAGAGTGTAGAAAAACATGTATGAAAGGTGTGCCTTATAGAGATAATATAAGTGGCAGATAAGATGTAATAAAAAAAAATCCTGATACAAAAATGTTACTATACCCGGTTGCCAGATATGAAATTATAGAAAGAGCAGATAACGGGCAGGATGGATTTGAAAGAGGCCCTGGAGTCATTAAAAATTCTGTGGTTCTGCCACTTCCATATGTGCCAAAACATGATGATAGGAAGGGGAAAACGAGATTCACTTTGAGTATTCCACCATTGAAAGGCTGCAAGCACAAAATTGAAGAGAACGTGAGCAAAATCATATAAAAGGGTGAGCTGATACCAGATTTCTTGCGTGAAGGTGCAATGGAGGAACATATGCAGATTTGTCTCCTCAGCTGACTCGCATATAGGGCATCTGCTGGGCCCATGCCAGCATCTCTTTCACAGATTTTCCCATGAAAGATTCCTGTTATTGAATAGAAGCCTGGCAAAGAGAATCAGCTTTGGTGGACAACCTGTCTTCAATAGCGCTTTCGGAAAAATAGGAGCTGTACCAGAAAGCTTTGTAATAATGAGCTCAGAGTAGATATCTTTGACGCAGATGGGAGCAGAATTGTTGTGCGTGTGCCAATGTAGATGGTCAGATATACCCCCACGCATGATCCCACAAGTCTCTAGGGACGTAGTGACCGCGTCCCAGGTAGAAGAGTAAGAGGCCGACAGTCCAATTTGTGCAGCAGATTTCCAGATAGGGGAAAGGCCCGACCATTCCAGGATAATTTTGTCCCAAGTGAAGATGCCCAGACGGTGTAAAGCAGATATAATTTCTTCAGGAAGATAGAAGTTTTGTTTGCTGGCGATGGGGTCAAAGCCAATGAGGATTCGGTTGCCTGAGTGCATACGCCATTTGAGTTTCGAAAGGAAGAGCGCCTCGATCTTTTTGAAGCTGTGCCATATCGCTGAGCCCCTTCGTATACCAATTGAGCCCCTCCGAACCCAATATTCCAGAACCTTGCCCTTCAAGTATTTCTGATGGATAGTATTGCTCCATGGCTCTGCGCCAAAGATGCCTCTGCAAAATTTTTTGCACATGAGGGCCTTGCCAAAGATTCTCAGGTCTTTCAGACCCCAGCCCCCCAAATTGTTTGGAAATGTGATCCTGTCCATCTTAGTCAAATGAAACTTTTTTTGCTTGGAGCATCCTCCCCAGATGAAGTTTGCCATGATTGAGGTAAGCTTGTTGATGATATTGATCGGAAGGAAGAAAAGGTGAGCCCAGTACACCGCCATCTAAAGTAAAACAGCCTGTGCGAGCGTGACTCTGCCCACCAATGATAGACATCTGTATTCCCATATAGAAATTCTATTGTAAAATCTTTCAGGCAGCCAAAGCCAGTCATGTTTAAAATAGCCTTTCAGTTTAAGGTGAAAACCGAGGTATTTGATACCCAGTTCAAGCGAGGCCGATTCAATCCCGAAAAGTTGTGTGATCCATGCCACCAAATGAGGATCCACGTCATTGTGATAGAGCAGGGATTTTGTTTTATTAATGAAGAGCCCAGTTGCATTGTGGAAATGATCCAGGATGTCTTTGAAGCAAATCCACAAAGTCCTGCAAAGCATGGCGAACAGGAGAACATCGTCTACAAAAAGATTATGAGATATGAAGTTGTGCCTGCAACGCTTTATCGCCATAATTTTTTTCTCAGCCACCGCCTTATTGATATGAAGGCTAAGTGTATTCATGACAAGAATCAATAAAAGAGGAGACAGTGGGCATCCTTGTCGCAATCCTCTTTCATCTTGAAAAAAGTGAGTGGGGAAACCATTTAAAATGACCGCATAGTTAACATTCATGATGCATGCCAGGATCCATCGAATGTTGTAAGAATTGAGGCCAATCTTTCTGAGCACGCATTGTATAAAGCCCCAATCAACATAATCGAAAGCCTTATGTAGATCTATTTTCATAATGGCCGTGGCATGGTGGCAAGCGGAGAGATAAGAGAGACATTCCTGAGTGTTTGCCACGGCATCAAGGATGTTCCGGCCCTTGAGGAAAGCATATTGATCCATAGATAAAGAAGTAGCTAGATAACCTTTGATCCTTTCGGCAATAATCTTCGTGATGATCTTAAAAGAGATGTTGCACAATGAAATCAGACGGAAGTATTTGAAAGTGGCAGATTCTGATTTCTTAGGGATGAGAGCAATAAGAGTCGAGGACGACTGATGGTGAATTGTGCCGGTCGTCCTCAATGCTTCCACCATGTCGAGAATATCCTGCTTGAAGAGATCAAAGAAGTGAATAAGAAACTCGATAGTCCAGCCGTCCAGCCCAGGACTCTTATCCTTCTAGAAGGATTTCATAATACAAAGGAGCTCTTCTTCCAAAACTAGTTTATATAACGCTGCATTAGCATTATCGTCAAAAATGAGAGGGGCCAGCTCGATACCCCAATTAAAATCCTGGAATGCAACGTTTGGCCACCGCGTGTATTGTTGTTTGAAGAAATCAACGGCCTCCCTTGAGATATCTTGTTGGGAAACAAAAGTGTCACCATTTTCATTTTTAATCTTCCATATGGAATTTTTGTTCCTACGTGAGCTGGCAAACTTGTGAAATAATTTCGTATTTTTTTCTTCGTCCCGAATCTAGGTTGCCCTGCTTTTAAGCCACCAAAAAGCTTCCTTTTTCTTTAGAATATCAAATTTGTTTCTCACAAGAACCCAAAGGCGGCATTTCATGGAGAAAGTCAGGGAGGAAGCATTGGCCACCTGCATAATGGAGTCGATTTCTTGTTGAATGTGCTGGAATTCCATATTCTCTTTCTTCGTGTTCCTCACCTCCCATTCCTTAACAACCTTTTTCAGAGCCGATAATTTTTCACGCAGAGAGAGGGGGGGCGAGGGACAAGACGGATCAGACATCTCCTTTACCACATTGACAATGAGCACATTGAAGGCTGGGTCCTGTAGATAATTGTGGTTGAATTTGAAAGGAAATCCCATTTTAAAACCGTTGGTCGGCCAGTTAAGCATAATAGGGAGGTGATCAGAAACAAGGATATTCTCGACAGAGGAGTGAGGCATGCCCAAGACGTCAATGATGCTGATATGTACCAAGAGCCTATCGATTCTTTTAGCAATGTATGCTTGATCAGATCTGCCAATGGACCACGTCGGCAACATCTCCCCAGGAACAACATCCACCATATTGTTATTTAGAAGATCTAGTTTGATGGAATCTGCAAGGGAGTCGAAATGCCTACAATGACCCCAGCATTCATTAGAGTTCAGAGTAAAATTAAAATCGCCTGCCAATATCAAATGCTCAATATCAAAGATCTTTGAAGAAAAAAATTTCGACCAGAATGGAGCTCTGTGTTTGTAGGGCGCATAAATATTTAAGATATTTATAGGAATGTTAATGCCCCTAACAGAGGCAGAAATGAGAATTCCAGCAAAGCTTTTGTATGCTTTGGCTTTGATCCGAGAGGGATCCCAAAGGGTTGCTTGACTGCCAGAAAGCCTGTTAGCATCGGTGGCAACCATATACCAAGATGGGAGCATTTTTCGGAAATAAGAGAGTGTTGTCTGATGACTGTGCATTGTTTCTTGTATGAGGATGATGCCAGGGCGAGATGAGCAGAAGAAGTCTCTAAGCGTTAGAAATTTGGGGTCAACGCCGAGGCCCCAAATATTTAGAGAGATAATAAGAGTCATTTAGAGGGTTCACCAGCCACATTTTCTCTAAGAGGCTGTGAATCCGATAATCCATGAATAGGAACATCTATCAGGGAGAGGTTTCGGATGCCAAACTCTGAAACAATGGTTCTTCCCCTGAAATGCCTGCTGCCACCGCGCGTCTTCTTCCGGACCGTGATATTCTTAGCCGAGTCCGGGCTAATGAAGGGAATGCTAGGAGCTAGGGGTTTATGAATGGTGAGGGGCTCTAGCTCAAGGGATTTCCTATTAAGGAAGACATCAATATCACTATCAATCTGGTTAATAGGGGAGGAAGACGGAGAGTTGACTGGGGTAACAGAAAAACAAGGACCCTTTCCCTTAATATGAGAGAGTAGGGCCTTGTCCAGGGAGGGGGGGGAGGAGGAGATGGGGATGGGAGATGAAGCAAAGGAGAAATCCTTAATAGATAATGGAGCAGGGGATGGGATAGAGGCAGGGTTATTAGGTTCAGGAATAGGGGGGCAGGGAGGAGCGGGAGGGTTAGAATGAAGGGGGAGGATGGAGAGAAGAAGGGCCACCAGATGAGGGAAATAAGGGAGGGTCGAGAGAAGTCGCCCGTGTAAAAAAGGGGGACTCACGATGGCGATTATCTAGAGGCACATAAGATGGAGAGCTATCAGAGGATATGGCCCAGTCACCCAAATGTCGAGAAGGGCGATTGCGGTAGGATTTAAGACGAGGGAAACATTTGATCAAATGACCTGTTTTGTGGCAAGCTGCACACCTGAAAGGGATTCCCCAGAAATCTAAGCGCTGCTTAATGTGAAGATCCCGCCAAGAAATTTCAAGATATTTGGGATAACCACCCCTGTATGTTTTCTCAATGAGAATCCAAGAAATTCTCTTTTCCTTTTCGCCCAAGCACAAGGGGTCCACGTAGACAAAACGACCAATGGAATTCCCGATCTTCTCAAGCGTCTCTTACGACCAGAACTCAAGAGGGAGGTTGGGTAGCTTTACCCAAATGAGGTTGTTGGACAGAGTGTTACTGAGAGGGTCAAACCCAAGATACGAACGGTGAAGGGCAAGAAAACTCCGTTTAAATACCCACGGTCCTTTAAGAATAGATTCAACATCACCAGCAGCCAGGAAGTGGAAGTAATACCAGCCCTTCATAAGATTAGAAATCATTGGAATGTACCCGATGACAGGCTTCCAGTGCGAGGCGATCCATAAGCACATATCGCCATCATCCATGATAGGGAAATGGCATCTGCCAATGAGGGAAAGATGTTGTAAGCTATCGATCTGTTCGGAGAGATGAACAGAGTTCAAATTGAGAGCAGTAGGCGGAGCAGTGGTCCGAACTGGTTTATGAGATTTATTGTAACGAGATCGGTGTGGTTTATGTGCATCCCCACCATCTTGATGGAGAGAAGGAAGATCCTCGACGACATGTTGGGACGGCTTAATAGCCACCTCATGCAAAACACCCTGCCAGCTGGAGGACGTGGCATTTTCCTAGGCTTGTTCAGCTTCTAGAGTGGCCTTTATAAGAGCCTCGGTGGCCGCCAAATCAGAACCGCCTTCCATACGCAGACGAAGATCCCAGCTAGGGATCAGTAAGATATGATGCAGAGACCAAGGCAGAAGAAAGCAGGATCATAACAGACGGTGACGCGTGAAAAGGACAGAGAACATAAAGCCTGGAGAAAGAAAAAAGAACAAATCGAAGAACCGTTCTGACACAGCAAAAGAAGGAAGGGTCAAGAAAGAGGTGGAGTCTACCAAGAAGGATGTGTAGTAATAGATATCAGCCGTCAATAGATAAAGGAGAATGTGGATGTCGTCAGCAGGCCGCGAGTTCCTCCCCAAAGAAGGAAACCAATGGTAGAAAGTAAATGCAGAGTCAGGAGCCGTTCAGGGTAGGTAAGGAATTCAGTTCCCGAAAAGAGTGGTTTGAAAGTAGAATGCCAGATACTGGAAAAGAGAATACCGACAGCAATTCTGGTATCCGGAGTAGAGAGGAAGCGATGCAGGAGCTCCAGAATAGGCGGGCTAATGTACAGAGCAAATACAACAAACTAAATAGCAGCAGTATAACTCAAAGATACACCACCAGTTACCAATCTTGATTCTGATATCTTTGCACGGTTTATAAATAGCAAAATGATTTTTAAACATCTGTAATATGTCCATATTCATACCGCATAGCCACCGCAGGAAAAGATGCCCAATATGGTAAGAAACTGTATTATGATTAACCAACAGAAAACCACTATATAGAGGATGTCTAGAATCAGAAACCAGCAGAAAATAGCATCAAGGAGCATAGAGAATACGAACAAACTGTACTATGTAGAAATCCTCATACAGAAAATGCTAAGATAAACCTGCAACTATGAGCACCTGCGATAATAGAGAAAACCATGAAAAAACCTGTTAGCAAATAAGGGAGATGAAGGCAGAGAACTAACCTTCACTGCGAACCGAGCACTGCAGACGAGAGCGCGAGCCAGCATAAGGGAATGTAGAGAAGCAAAAGAAAGGTTGAAACAAAACGGAACTCGGAGAGAGGCCGACCACCTCTAGGGGGAGGGGTGACATACAAGGATGTCCGAAACATTCCACAGAAGGAGGCGCAGTGTATATAAGGAGTCTGATGGCAAGAGTGATTAAAGCATGTAATAGGACAGATGGCTAACCTGTAGGAGCATGCATGCATGAGCCCCAAGCGCTAAGAAAAACAATGAGAGATGGAGGAACAATACAGGATATAGGGACAGTTGTCATGGAGTAATCTCTGCAGAAGAGTGGCGCTGGTTGGTCCCCTTGGGACGTGCTCTCGTCGCAGTGGTCGATCGCCTCCCCCCCCGCTTTGCTCCAGTTCAATGGATTTCCATCAGCAAGTATTGTTATGCTGTCTGAGTGTTGTGATCTTGGTGTGATGAAGGATGGAACTCAAGACAGATGAGTGGCATGGGATCGAAATTCTTTGGTTGTAACTCTTTATTCTACTTTTAATAAAGTTGTTTACACCTTTTCCCATATTCTTGTCTCTATGTATGATGATTATATGTGTAAATTATTTCGATTTCATTTTCTTATAGTAGATAGATCTCTTTCTTTGATTGGTTTTTCACCCTATGTTTATGATTGCAGGTACAGATTGAGCAGATTCAGTTCGAGAAGGAGTGACGGAAGAAAATCAAAGGACACAAAGGGAAGCAAAAGATACCAAGTAGTTCTCCTGTCTTATCTATCTTATATAGGAAAAGGTTAAACTCTTTAATTTTGTTGTTCTAAGTGTAGCTACCCACTTAGGGAATCCGTGTTTATATGTAGATGCAAATTCCATATAACAAAGGCTGAGCACTAACATGGAACCTACTAGACGTAAGGGGGATGTAGGGACAATCGATTTCTACACATACAGAGGAAGAAATGAAACAATGAAACACTTTCGGATTCCTCCAGTTACAACAAAGTCCTATGGCAGAATCATGAAATTCTCTTCGGCCACATGGATAGGGATCAATCCAGCACAAAAACAACAACGGAGAAGTGGAGAAAGAGCACATACCACATTCCCATCTTGAACTGAGCCTAGAATATCTCCTTAGGATTACTCCTATGGCCGATGTATAAAGAGAGAAATCAGAGAATTTTTAAGGGGGAGAAAATGGAGTTATAGGAAATGATAGTACAAAATATTTAGGAGATGATTCTAGCTGAGAAGTGGTACCTCGAAGATTGGGAAACCAGATCACATGAGTTTTGAATATAGAGATGTTAAATTTGAGTGCGCAAATGCTCATGCCTAACTCCTAGAAAATGAAACATGCACCTTGATAATCCTTAGCCTAATTTATGTTTCCCTTGGAAGATAAAACTAAAATTTGATGGTGCAGCGAAAGGAAATTCGGGAGTAGCATGCTCAGGAGGAGTGTTCAGTGACCACCAGGGAAAATTTTTTGGTTGTTTGCAATGGATTATGGAATAAAAAGCAATAATGAAGAGGAACTCCATGCACTTAAACACAGATTAAAAATTTCTCAAAGATGAAAATTACATAAGATGATGATGGAAGAGGACTCAACACTCGTGATAGACACAGTGAAAAAAATTCACCAAGGAACCTAATGGGAAAAGATAATCCAAAGATGGAGAAAGACAAGACTAGTTCATGAAATAGGAAACCTAATACAAGGTATAGACTATGTCATCCCGACACATGTGTGATGATCGGGAAACATGACAGTAGACTTCTTAACAAATTATGGATGTGGAAAATGTGGAAGTAACCTTGATATACTGGGAGACAAACTAAATCAAAGAGAAGGAATGAATAGTCTCACGAAAATTCTGAGAAAAGAGAGGGAGAAAGGACAAAATTTCGGATCGGGGTGCGTAGGGTAATGGGAGCCAGTTGGAATAAGGGAAGGAAAGGTGTAAGGAGGGTAGGACAACCATTGAACGGAGACAAAAAATAGGAGATAGATAGGGCAGCAGGAAATGCAAGGATATGATGGAGGACATTAAATGGAGGGGGAGTGGGTGCCTCGATTGAAGATTTCACAAGAAGGAAGGCAAGGAGGACATGGAAAAGTGGCAAGTGGAGGGTCCTATTATCATAAAATCATGTACTAAGGGCTGCTACTTAGTAAGATCTCATGAAACTGTTTCAGAGCAGGCTTTAGACTAAGGTTTAGCCACCTTAGTCAGAGAGGGCTCTCTCAGAGATTTTTGATATGCATTAAGGGAAAGAAAAGATGGCTAACTCTTTAAACAGTATATGAAATTTAAGCTGGTTGGAATAACAAAATTAGGCTTCTCCCATTGGGCTCATGGAGTCATACACTTCTGCAGTAAATTATTAGCTACTCAATCATGGAAGCCAAGGCATATAATGTTCCCAAAACTCAAAAACATTTTCAAAAAGAACCTCAATCAAAAAAATACACAGGAAGTCTGAGCACTAGGTGAATTCAGAGTGATTGCATATTTAGTGAACTGTAAAACAAGAAAAATAAAGACCAAACCACATATACTCTGAGCATTTGAAACACAAGATGAATCTTGGGAAGAAAAAGTATCCTTTCTATTACTCTCAAAGTCCTTTACATAAGCCAATATGAAAACTCTGTTTTTTATAAAAATCTCCAACCCTTTTCACATCAGAGTTTTTCCTATATATAGGAAAACAAAACTAAACTACCTTGAGTCTCCTCCTCCAGCATGAGGGGAGCTCGAAATCTATCAATAAATTGCCTTACTATATTTAAAACCAACTTATTAAATACAAAGTATTGAGCTGAATACATAGAGTCCTAATCCTATTGAAACTCTAATTCTATCTCCTCGTGTGCATGATGCTTTCTTAAGCTTTGATACCTGTACCATTTCTGTAGTGGCCGAAATATATTGGAGAGGCATTCACTGAATGAGCTGCCTTGGATTCTAACTGTGCAGATGACTCATTAGTTGGTGAAGATGTGTGCCCTGTTTTCACGGTCCCTGCCTTCCATCAGTCTTCATTTCCAAAAGAACATGCTTCAAGCTATTTAATACCTTTAATGACCACGCATAACACCATATACCTTATGATCTGGATGCTTTGTGAACTGAACAGGTGTTCAACCCAAAATTCCGGTAACCCTACCAGAACCGTAATAATTCGGTCATAAAGTAACTTTAGGAAGACTTTAGCAAAAAAAACAAAATCTTTCACCTTTTTCTCCAACACCTACACCTGTCACTGTTTGAATGCTTAGATAGCCTTGTATGGTCTCTTTCATGCCCTCGAGGCATTCCTTTCAAAATTTGCTGACCTCAGCATCAACTTCATTGTTTTATTACAAAATAGTCATCTACAGCAGTTTCGTAGCGCGCTATGAAACTGCTGTTCTTTTCAAAAATTACAGTCTTCAATAAATTTATCAATATCCTTTGTGACTGCAATAGCTTCGCTTCTGGCTTCAAAACTCCTAATTTATCTTCCTTATATATGTTGTGTTTTCATGCCTCAAAAACCAATGAACTTAAGAAAAATAAAATAAAATCTTGGGGTAGCACCTGACCTTTAAAATTTGCAATTTTATTTGGCAGCTAACTTACCTAGCTGAGCTTTTAGTTTTGCAAGCTCTTTTTCCATGGCTGCAATTTCTGCTACAGTTTTCTCCATATTAGCCATTTCTTTCTCGGCTGCCTCCCATTGTTCCTTTGAAGATGAATTTTTGGTTTCTTTGGCAATGGGGACCTTTTTATCCATATCTTTCTTTTTTATTTCTTTTGCTTTTTCTGTTTTGGGTAGCTGCTTCTCCATTTCTTTTGCTTGTCTTCTTGTGTATGGTTTTCTTTTCATTTCCTCTGCCTTCTCTTTTTTTGGCAGTTGTTTAATTTCTTTTGTTGCAGGTACCTTCACAGCTACTTCTTCCTTGTGCAATTGCTCAGCTACTTTGATTTGCCTCCTGGTGACTGGCCTTCGTGGTTTTACCATAAGTTCATTACCAGGTTCCTCAAACCTTAACCTTTTTGAGGCCTTTGATTTTTTGGTGCTATCAGGTGATGACTGGGTTAGGTCAATAGGCATTGACTCAACCTGCACTGATTTAGCATGCTCAAAATCAATTGCCTCAAGCAAATCATTTAGACTAGCTTTTGACATAGGGCTTTCTTCCATAGCTATTGATTTGCCTTTTTCTCTACTTAGCTGACTTCTGGTTCTGACTCTTGACACCTGTTCAACTCCACTTGACCTTGGTGCATCTTTCTGGTGCTTGATTTTCTCCTTTGATGACTTAGGTGTCTCTTTTGCTGATGATTTAGGTGTCTCTTTTATAACCACAGACTTCTCTGATTTCCTCAACTTGGTTTTCGGCTTCTTTTGGTTTCTCACCTCCTTTCTGAGCTCAGCCAGAGTAGGTTCTTCAATTCTTCCTTCTCTTTCCCTATCCGGAAATGGAGTGAGGCCTGTCTTGCTTTGAAAGCTGGCCATAAAAATAAAAGAATCCCAATCTCTACCAATTTTTTGCAAACCATCTAACACCAGCAACTTTACTAAACCATGGTGAAACAGGGATGTTCCACAATCATCTTTCTTTAACTGGATTTTATCACACATTTTAGTAAGGCTTCTGAACAAGTAGAAAGGGATATCTATTGATGCTTTACCTGTGAAATGCAACAAGAGTTTGAAATGATAGGAATAAATTTTGTTGTACCTCCCCTCACATGTTAGGTATTTCTGGATGGCTGTAAGGAGCAGAGCATAATGTTCTTTTACGTAATTCCTTGGCACAGCTTTGGTGAGGTCCTCATTTACATACGGTTCCTTCAAAAATTCCTTACAGGGACTCATGTCAAATCTAAAATTTTTGAACCACTCTTGTCCTCCTCTCGGAATTTCAGTGACAATAGAAATGGCTTCTGGAGACACAGAAAATTCTAGCATTGACACCTTAGAATTCAAGCCAGTAAAATTCAATGCAAATGCTTTCGTTACCTCTGCATGTCCTCCCTTCAACTTTTCGCAAAACCTCCAGCAACCAACATTTTTAAAGGCTCTTGCTACACCTTCATCTCTAAGTGTAAGATCAAGACCCTCTGGCTCTGTTCTTAGGCACCTACTGGATCGATGTCCTCTTTTCTCCATCTTGCTTTGAATATCTTCACACAGAGAACTAACAGCAGCTACAATTCTAAAACAACTTCGGCTTTGGAGTGCAGGCTTGCTTGCAATGATCCCTTTAAATGAAAACTCGGGCTTCTTTGCGTTTTTTTAAAAAAATCTCGTCATACAGTAGGCATGTTTACGCACCATGAATACACCTTATGACACAACCATATCTCATAAAATCTCTTAGAATGATTGTCATGTGCGTGATCCTAAACCTTATGGCGGAATGATAACCTATCATGACCTGGAGAAGACATCAACTGACAAAATGTGGACGAACCTAATGACTCATCCCCCCGGACTTGACATTTCAAGAAAACGCGCTACAAAAATCCCGAATCCCCAATTTCGTAGCGCAGACAATTATGAATTGACAAAACGCGCTACGAAATGGCTGGTAAATGATACACTGCGAAAAGGTGGAAACATCATTGCGTAGCTAAATTGGCCAATCAGATTGCGCTGCGAAACTGTACAAAATACAAATGACGTAAACAAGACAAGACATGCCTTAAACAATAATGATGGAGGGTATCTAACGGTTTTTCACAAGGACTCACATCAATACCTTTTGAAATTCTAATTTCAAAGTGACACACATAGAAACCTATTCACTTAAACAATTTATTTTTTTTATATGAAATTTTGGACATACGTGGACTGTGGTTCTAAGTGATAACATGACCTATGGGCTTCCATATTCTATACATGATCTTTTACATTCCACATGTGACTTTTCACATTCTACATGTGTCTCTTGGACTTCATTACATTCGACTCATTACAAAAGACAAAATACATATAATACAATGGTTATGTGGGACAAAAATGCTAATATGACAAAGATGCTACTAAATTGACAAGTCATTTGCTTCTTCATGGATCTCATTGGTAATGTATGTGCGCCATGCTTTGAACTTCATAGAAATTACTTTCATCCTAACTGGAAAGTCTATTGCAAACTGCATCTTCACCTCCAGTGCTTTTGTCAAAATGGTGTTGGAGCTTGATTGTACACTATTCCATAGCCATGATAACTTCATATGAGCTTTATATAGTGTAATGGAATATTGTAGAATAATTTCTTTTGTGATGTCCAAGTCTTCTTGTGTTGATGTCTTCTTGATTTTCTCGATGTAATGCCTCACTTCTTGAAAGATGATTTCCCTACCTCTTATCTCTCCAATTGATCCCATTAAAGGCATCTTTTCTTTCTGCGCTAGAGACTCTAAACCTTTGTGCAGTCGACAATAGGCAACAATAGTGCCAAGTGATTGTTCTCCAAGAAAAATATAATTATGATGATGGAGTCTTAGTTGTACTCTGTCTATCTTAGTGGAAATCCTATCCTTTTGAAACAATTGTTGTGGAACATCCAAGTATTTGGTATCCCATTCCTAGAGGTTATCAACAACTTTTTTTGCCACTTTTAGGAGCTTTAAGACTTCCTATTATTTCTTCTTAATACCAACAAGGGGTGCCACTACTTCAAGTAGAAGTATCAATTCATTATACAATTGTGCCATTGTATCTTCCATTGGCCCCAATTCCTCTTGTATGGCTAACTGCCATTATGATTTGTTGAAGTTGTGTGAAGATAACCGTTGATTTTCTACAACAAGTTGTCCCTCTTGTTGCTTTACTGCAACTAACGCTTTCCTCAGTCGTGCATTATCATTCAATAGATACTTTGAGTTGTATTGTGCTGCTATAGCGAAAGCAACATTAGCTGGCATGATTTCTCAGGGATTCCTTCTAGTGTTGGCAGTTATCATCTTTTATATATATATGGAGACCGGATTTTGAGGATCATTTGGGAAGTATATTTGCCTTTGATGCACAATCCTTTTCTTGAGCTAATAAAACATGACATTACACAAATGCATGACTCTTTCTTTAGGTGGAGGTGTGATTCCCACTTCATCAAATGGGAGATGACCATGTGTAAGAGGAGGTTTTGTCAGAGAACATGGTTCATTATCTATGGGCTAGATGGTATCATCTTCCTCCAACACTTCCTCTATTTCCTGAGTCGATTTTTCTTCCTCCGGTGTCTATGTTGCTTCCTCTTCCTGTGACTTCCTTTGTCGCTCTTCTTCTACTCTCCTTCTTTCCTCTTCTTCTTTCTGTTACTTCCTGAGAAAATCTTCTTGCTTCCTCTTCTTCTCTTCTTCTTGTTGAATCTTTGCCTCTAATTGTCGCTTTTCCTATTTATCTTGAATAGATCCCTTATTCAAAGGATAAACTTTTCATTTCTAGCTACTTTCTCCTATCGATCATGTTTGATCCTTTTCCTTGGAGTTGCACTCTTTTCTTGAGGCGTTTTCTGTTGTGCCTCCTAAACTTGTATATCTTGAGTTGGCAGAATTTTGGGGAATTCGCTTCAATTGCTAGATTTGTTCTCCTTACTGCATTGTACCAGTGATTTATCTTCTCATCTTCTGCGGTTAACATTGATGAATACCCCCAAGAGAAACTAATCCTTTCACAATGTTGTTTGTCCACTCTTCTGGGGTCATATCCATGAAAGTCCTTGATTGCAAAGTGTAAGAAATATAGCTCCTGTATTTCTGCCTCTGCCGCCTTATGTCTCTTTAGCTTATACAATTTTGTCCTCAAAGGGAAAGAGGCCAAGGGGCTTTCTTCCTTCTGTGAAGGACTCTTGGTAACCCTTTATTCAACTGATAAGCCGCTTCTTACAGGACCACCTTATTAATTGCATATCACAACATGATATGAGTATAAATATAACATCCAAAGCATCAGAGGTATGTACCTTCAGGCATGACAAACCAATCCGCAAGATCATGTAATGACTCCTTCACTTGATCGTTCATGTAAGGAGGATCGATCTCATATATCATCTGAAATATGACTGTCAAGGAATGATCTACCAATCTGTAGCATGCCCCTTTAAAACTCAAAAATGACAACACCCTACAGTGGAAGTAAATTGGACACTTATCTTGTGGGGCCTAATTCTAGTACATTCCTGGGAATGCATACCATGCACAAATCCCATGCAATAGAAATGTTGACATATAAAACTATGGTTCCTAGTTTGATCTTCAAGATGCTTTAGCCTACCCAACATGACGATGCAACTTAGAAGAAAGTATATTTGTCCAATTGAATATTTTTCCACAGATCACCATCATGTTGAGCATATATATCCAAATCTCTTCAACTACTTCATAATTATTTCACCCATGCAACCTACAACACATGGAAATAAGGTACTGATACACATCCCTGAGAATCTTGGTTGGGTAAAATGTAGATGAGTGGTGTCAGAACTTGTTAGGCTCTCAACAATAGGATTTGATGTTGTCACTTATGTCAAGCTCAATCCATCTAGTGTAAAACTTGTTATTGGCATACTCTATGGACTTCTGCATCTTATAATAGTTATACATGTCCTCTCCCTAATAGGAGGAAAGCTAACCATCACTTTCACTGTGAAGCACCAAATATGAATCATCCATGTGTGTAAGAATCCATTCAATCACTTATTCACAAGGAATGACTGGGAACCTGCATGCAATCCTATGTTTTCTAGACTGCTTGATATTAATGTACACTTCCAAATATTCTAAGTCTTCAGAGAATTATTTCTTCATGAATGTGTCTTTGATATCTTTCCATGTGACCTCAATAGACTTATCTATAAATCATTGTGTGTTTGTGAGAATAGGAATGGCAGGATTTGTGACTTCTATTTCTTCTTCAGTTCTTTCTTTAGAATATTCTTTGGAGGCCACTCGATATGTAGTGGGAGGCATCGTCCCAAGAAATGATGATAGAGTAACAATACTAGCAGCTTGAACACTTGTATGTGGAAGCACACTAATGGAGAAAAATATTAGCTTTACAAAATATTCCATTTATTAAAAGTAATAACTTAGCAGGTCATATTAAAAAAGCCATCAAATGTAGCTGAGAGTATAAACCTATCAATGAAGGGACATAGTTTCCTATACGGGCAAGGAATCTACATCAAAACAAGGAAGGTGCATTGTAGGAGAACGAAGGAAGGTCAAGGCTCATTCAATGCTTCGAGGTGCACTCATGTGCTCAATCAAGGGAGAGAGATCATCAAGGGCATAGGGTGCATTGAAAAAGAATAAATAAAGATCATTCTTGACTTCAAGGTGCACTCATGTGCTCAAGAGGCTAAGATGGTGAAAGGGTGCACTCCAAAGAGACAAAGCATTTAGGATTTAGGCCTTCAAGGTGTACTCATGAACTCAAGGGGATAAGGAGGGTGCAAGAGCGCACAGTGAAGATACCAAGGGGAAATCACTCAAGCATTCAGGGTGCACTCATTCGCTCAAGCATGGTGTAGTTCTAGATAGTCAAGTATTTTCTTCTAGAAGCATGCTCTGTCTTGGAATGGCTCAAGGAAAATTCTAGCAACAAGATCGAATGACATAATGCTCAGAGGAAATATCTACAAGTTTTTTATGGATTTTGTTGCAATCATGGCTAGAATATGATAAGCTATAGAATATGAAGAGTCACAACCCACGACAACAATTTGACACTTATAGAAGCAAGAATGAACTTAAACACCATTAAAGAAGCTGAAAAGAAGTGAACTACTAGCAAGGAAAGAATATAGACATCAAAAACATCAAAGGAAATTAACATAATCAACATGAAAAACCTACTTGGAATGAAGATTGACAAAGAGCTCCTTGATCCAAAGATGTGTGCCCAAACCATATGAGAATTATTATGGGAAAAAATAATTAACCAGGTTGATTATAATAAGATTGCATGCAAGCCAATACATGCATGCTTGCCACTTTTCGATGAGTGAATGTATTAGTTAAGTGAAGTAAAGTGGGATCCTATTTTCTAGGAGTGTGCAAACATGCATCAAGAAAGCGCATGCATGAATTTTGAAAGGGTTCAAGTCTTCATGTCGTAGGGGTGCACTCAAGTGAGGGCACACTGGTTGAGCATGAAGGAGTGCACTCCAAGGAGGGTGCAGTTGTTTAGCCCGAAGGAGTGCGCCCAACAAGAGATAAAATCTCCGTCACCTTGAAGTGTAATTTTGTTTTCTTTTGTGTATGTTGTATGGCAAGCAAGGCTTGTTACTAAGTCAAGAAAATTTATTACTTCACCTATACTTGGACAAAATAACATAAGTGCTTGTAGAAGTGAGGGGACGACGCTTAGAAAACATTGACTTAGGAGGATGAAACACTTAGAGAAAGCATAAGAATAGAAAATACAACAATGTGACAAAAAAATATTTCTTGGAACGACAATTTACGCAACTTCAAATTTTGAGTCAGGAAAAAATTTTAGAGGGTCGTTGTTGCAATGACAACGCCTGCAAAATTAGGGTTTACTAGTTTCAATATTTTACCTCAGAAGTGTGTTTTCTTTCCTTGCACGGTAGAATAGGTATGCTTTCATTTCATTATAGTTAATATGTTTCACCTTCCTTCATTGAAATTAACATAGGTTTGCTTCTTGTCTTTTATTTCCTGCAGTTTCATTTTTTTCCTGTAGCACAAAACTATTAAAATGGTCTCTATATAACCATATTTCATCTCAATACTTCCACCTATATAAAATTCAACAAAATAAAGAGATATTGCTTATTGGGCATATAGTTCCAACCCCTCTTAAGTTTGTATGAACCTTGCATTGACAATTGAAGTTGAGAATTTTTGGAATTGCAATAATTTTGATACGATAGTAAGGGCCATCACTTTTTGGTGTCATTGTTAGGGAGGTGTCAAAGTACATACTTTTATTTCCTTAGTTGATCTACTCTTTCTCTGATTTCACTTCCTGCAACAAGAAAAATTGCATTTGCATTTTCATTTCAAAAAATTTACAAAAATAGAAGAAAAAAAACATTCTTCTATGCCTCAAAGAGTTAGGGATAGAATAGGAAAATGCTTACCAAAAACCCCCACTTCCACTAGCATCTAGCCTATTTTTTCTGATTGTGAGAATCCTACCCTATCCATGGCAACTATTGAGAACCTTTTTAGTGAGCAAGTGAGCATATTTGTGGAGATTGTAAAAGGAGAAAGTGTTGAAGTGTGTAACTCTGGAGGTATTCCATAAAAACCTAGGACGTGGGTTTGTATGAGTTTTGCCACAAGAGGGTTTGTGGTTAAATAACCAAAGCAAAGGGGTTTCAGACCCATGATGGTGTTTAAAATATAAAGGAAAATTTTGAAAAAGAAATTAAAAGGTAAAAATCAATTCCTAAGTCTAAGAGGATCAAAACCCCTAAGTTCTAGAGGGTTCCTAAGAGGCTTAAGGAAGGCTATTTAAGAAGGCCTTAGGACAAGGCTAGACACATCAAGTGAGATGAACTCATTTTTTCATGGAGGATACAAGAGATTGTGTCCTCAATGATAGGTTGATCTTGTACACGAAGGAGGGATGCAAGTGTGTTATGAAACCAACTCACAAAAAGATAGAAAAGATAGATAAATGCCTTAGAATTCAACCTTTTCAAGGGGGCAACCTCCTTGAAATTACACAAATAAACAATTCTTTGATGATACAAATGACAAGACCTCCTTTCTATGTATAGGAGTCTAAGGGGTCATAATATAAT
>APFE031227428.1:36322-67820 GCA_000404065.3 Pinus taeda
GGAGTCTCAAATACCTTGGAATGATTGTCCAAAACGTTTTGGAGATCTGGAGAAATACATGATTCGATGTGGGATCCTCTAGTGAACATAATTGTGCAATTACGCCCCATTGTTCTTTATTTAGAAGCTTTGTCATGCTGTTAGAGTTGATTATCTTTCCTAGTTTCCCTTTGATACCCCTCAATTCAACTTCCTTTCGTTCACAAAAAAATTTCAAGAAACGTTCTTGAAAATTAAAAGCTATCATACCCAAAGATTATAGCCATTGGACTCCTAGTAAAACATCAGCACCACCCATTGGAATAGAAAGAATTGGGCTATTCAATACATATGCTCCCATAGATAACTTGATATTATGGAACTTTCTAGAGCAATTTATGGTTCATCCACTTGCAACCATCACTTGACACTCTGGTGTTGGATATAGAAAGCAATTCAATTCCTTGGCTATCTTACAATCAATAAAATTATGGGTACTGCCCGAATCAATCAACACTATTACCTTTTTCTTCTTGATATGTCCTTCTATCTTGATGGTTTGAGGAGTGGTAATTTCTTCTAATGCATTACAAGATATGGCCGGATTCATTTCTTGATGCTCGATGTGATCTTTCACTTCCTGAACATTTTTCTTCTTGATATGTTCTTCTATATTAATAGTTTGAGGAGTGGTAATTTCGACCAATGCATTACAAGATATAGTCAGATTCCTTTCTTCTTTCTCGATGTGATCTTTCACTTCTTGAACCTTTTTCTTCTTGATATGTCCTTCTATCTTGAGATTTTGAGGAGTGGTAATTCTTTCCAATGCTTTACAAGATATGGTCGGATTCATTTCTTCTTTCTCTAGGGTGGGTTCCTGGTGCATATCCTCTTCTTTTGATGATTCTTGATCCTTTTCTTCCTCCTCTTCATAATCTATGTAAAATAATTTCTTCTTAGCACACTTATGAAAAGCCCTTTTTCTCTTTTTCCTTCTGATTGTTGTGGTGTAAACCTTGTAGGTTGTGGAAGGCTAGGAGAAAAAACACTTCCATAATTATAGTCATGAGTGGTGGGATTCCTTGTTTCCATAATTTCTCTTTCAATTTTTCTTGCCAACCTAAATGCCTTCTCCAATGATATAGGTTCCCATAGACGAACCTCATGTTGAATGTTATCCTTTAAAGTCCCTATGAAGACATCAACCATTTTCTTTTCTGGAATATCATTTACGCTTATATTCAATTTTTGGAAGTCCTTAATGTGCTCTTCCATTGAACCCTTTTGTTTGAGATTTATCAATTGGCTAAAGAAGGTGTTTCTCTTTGTATCCTCATAATGTGCTATCATTTCCTCCATGAAAATTGACCATGTGACAAGTGGCTTATGAGAACAAAGTCCTTTATGCCATAAAAATTGATTCGGTTCTAAACAATTAGATGCAATACGTACCTTTTGTAACAGTGGTACACCATGTAGATCAAAATATTTCTCCATCTATAGTATCCAATTTACCGGATCCTTGCCATCAAACTTCCTCATATTGCCTTTTCTTGATTTTAAGAGGTTGATATTGAAACATCTGTAACTCGGTAATTTTAGATCTCCAAGTTCTGAAATTGCATCTTACAGTAGCCCTCTGAGTCCTCTTTATAACCTCGTAAGTCTTATTAGAATTTGATTCTCCAAGGAAGAGTTATGCCCAATCTCCTAAGATGACCTGATTATATAATGTTTCAGTAGAACGAACTTATACGACGCGCCACGTGTCACGTTTTTGACCTTCAGATCCAAAAAATTTACACAAAAAACTGCAGTTTGTCCTCTTTCTATAACTTCTTACGAAATTTCAATTTGATGCTTAGAGATAAAGTTATGACGATTTCCCCAAGGTCACCTGTTTAGGATGTAATTCGGGAGTTTACAAAAACTCTAACTTAATCAGATCATATCTCTGCAAATATAACGAGACAAGCTCTAAAATTTAGACCCGAAGTTTAGAGTGATTTCGGTTCAAATGGGTTTTTTGTAGCTTCTGAAATGTCGCAGAAAAAACATTATAGCGAAAATACCATGATGACCTGTTTGGAGCAGCGAAACCCTGGAATCCAAAGCTTTGATACCAAATGTTATGAAACCAGCTCACAAAAGCATAGAAAAGATAGATAAACGCTTTAGAATTCAGCCTCTTCGAGGGGGAAACCTCCTTTAAATTACACAAATGAACAATTCTTTGATGATACAAATGACAAGAACTCCTTTCTATATATAGCAGTCTAAGGGGTCATAATATAATTAGAGCCCACATAACAATAATAATGCAAGGGCACAATAATAACAATATGGGGACTACATGGGCACAAAAATATAATAAGGGGGTTGTAATAATAACAATAAGGGGTTACACTAGTAGTATAGGGACCTAACAAAGTGGGGTCGATTAATCCATGAAAGGCATCGTATCAAAGGCAAACACATATCCTAGGAGCCTAGTCGAGCTGGATAGAAGGATTTCGAGTGGATCTTCTCATGTGTTTTAGTTTAGGACAAGTGAGATCTTGCTAGCCAAGTTAGAAAGGAAATTATGGGCACTAGTTATGCGCATAATCTTTATATAATAGGCTGCAGATGTTAAGGTTTCCTTATGGTAGGCCGAAAATCCTATAGAAACTATTTAAGAGGATCATAAGGCTCGTTTTGGGAGGTTGATCAGTCTATCTAGTCAATGGACATAGGCCACAAGTGTTAAGGGACAAACGTAGCATATTCAAAGATGGTTTTTCCCAAGAAATGAGGAGTCGTGCAAGCCTAGTTTGGGGCTGGAATGTGTGTACCACATTAGCACTAAAGGAAGGAGAAAATACTTCAGTTAGTTCTCAGAATAGTGAGAGACTTCAGGACTAAGTGGGATGTCTAGATGAGGTTTCTCAAGTTGATTAAATGCCAAGAGATGGATTTTTTCCTAGGGTTACGACAACAAATCTACAAGCCCTAGTTAGGGGCAACCTCCTAGCATGTTCAGTTCATGCAAATGTGCCTCAAATCATGTGATCATATCACTCTAGATATGCATATGAGAGGAAGAGTGTCCTTTAGTTTGTGAAGATAACCCTGTGAAAAAGGCCACATACATTCAAATAGAGAACGAGGGTATTTGTGGGACATCATATCTAAAAGGAGGCCATGTCTAGTGTAGGAATATGAGACAAAAATAGGGTGCCATGTAAGGGTGGACTAAGATCAAGAGGAGTAGAATGTTAATTAAATTTAGAGGGTCGTTTAAATGATTTAACAACAAATCTTAATTCTAGCCCTAGATCTATGGTTTGAGAATCAAACTACTAGTATAAAGTTAGTGAAGAAGCCCTAGATGAGGGAAAATATGAAGCCCTAGATCTGGGAAATTTGGAGAACAAATTGCAGGAAAGAGGGTAGTGATTTTATGGCCCTATATCAGTCAAGAAATATTGCATGTGGGTGGTGTTATAGGTTTTTTCTTAAAGGAGTTGTAGAAACAGTCTTGGTGGAAGCTTGAGGGTAGGCTGGAGGACTACAATAGTTGTCACATGATTCCCTAAGTGCAGCGCTTATAAAGGATCATAAGGCTTCTTAGGGTGGAAGAGGTATTGGCCTAGTGGTTGATCCCTTGAAGTGAATAAGAGGTAGCCAAAGGGGGCTTGTGAACCAGACCTAGTTCACTTTTGGAGAAGGACATCTTGAGTGAGAAGAAGGGAAACTTGCATGCCCGAGATTTGTCATATAGGAGAAGTAAGAATGGAAAAATTGGGCAGACCAAAGAGTTGTTCACAATGGAGTTGTGAATAGCTGATCGAAGACCCTAAGTTGTTGTATACCTTAAAGGAAAAAGGAGAAACTAGAGGAAAGATTGACTTGGCCAAGTTTAGTGACCTAAAGGAGTAGAGTTCAATGATAGAGGTAGATTGAGGATCTTCAAGATGTTTTCAAGACACATGGACTAAAAGGGTTGTGGAGCGCCACATCAGCAAGTAGGTCAAATTTTTTCTTGTTAAGGGTAGATTGGTTGTCAAAGGAATGACACCAAACCCTAGTTGTATTCTTTTTATTGTAAAGGTTCATGATCCCTGGAACAAGAACCTTAGACTTTTGTATTATAATTTTTTAATATAACAAAGAAGGGTTTGAAAATTTAAAAATTGTAATGTGAAATAATTGATTCATTAATGTGTATATATTCCACTGTGAAAAGTAGGATGGTTGTGGAGTTTGAATGTGTTTGTTTCAAAGAATTTGAGACCAAACCCAGATTCTCATGTGTTGTGGAAATTCAACATGGTATCAAAGTTACTTTGAAGGGCCAATGGATCAGACTGTGCACAGTGGAAGCATGTGAGCCAGTGGAGATCATGTATATTCAGAGGGATTCTATCTCCAAAGGGAGAAACCTTATGGAAGTTTGATATATTCAAGTTTTGATGAGGTAGAGACACTAAAAATATTTTGATCCATTCTACATGGTATGCTACAGTGATGGATGCTAGATGGTCTAGTGTCATCAAAGACTTCCAAGTAGTGGAAGTACCTCCTTCACTAAGAGGGAGTGTTGAAGTGTGTAATCGGGAGGCATTCCAAAAAGCCATAGGAGGTGTATTTGTGTGATTTTGGCCACAATATGGTTTGTGAGAAAACAACCCAAGTGAAGGGGTTTTACACCCATGATAGAGTTTAAAATCTAAAAAAAAATAAAAGGGAAAAATAAATTCCTACGTCTAAGAGGATCAAAACCCCTAAGCTCTAGAGGTTTCTTAAGATGCCTAAGGAAGGCTATTTAATAAGGCTTTATGACCATGCTAGACACATCAAGTGAGAGTAACTCATTTGATCATGGAGGATACAAGAGATGTATTCCTCAAGGAGTGGTTGAGATTGTAGGCCAAGGAGGGTTGTAAGTGGGGTCACATCATCCATCAAGGGCATTAGATCAGAGGCAGATATAAACCCTAGGAGCCTAGTCAAGCTGGAGAGAAGGAAGTGGAGTGGATCTTCTCGTGTGTTCTAGTTTAGGACAAGTGGGATATTGTTGGTCGCATTGGAAAGGAAATTCAAGGCACTGGTTATGGGGAAAATCTTTGTATAATAGGCTGCAGATGTTAAGGGTTCCTTGTGGTAGGCCGAAACTCCTATAATACGTTTCCAGGAGGGTTGTAAAGCTAGTTTTGGGAGGTTGGGTAGTTTTTCTAGTCAATGGAGCTAGGTCGTAGGTGTTAAGGGACCAACACAACAAAGTTGAAGATAGTTTTTCCCTAGAAATGAGGATTGGTGCATACCGAGTTTAAGGTTGGACTGTGTGTACCACAGTAGCCCTAAAGGAGGGTCGAAATACTTTAGTTAGTTCTTAGAATAGTGATATACTTCAGGAATAAGCGAGGCATCTAGATGAGGTTTCTAAAGTTGATTGAATGCTAAGAGATGGAGTATGTCCTAGGGTTAGGATAACATATCTACATGCCTCGATTAACATAGCCTTCTAGCATGTTCAACGTGTGAAAATGTCCCCTAAATCCTATGATAATATCTCTCCATATCTACATATAGAAGAAAAGGGTGAGTCCTTTAGTTGGTGAGGACAACCCTACAAATAAGGCTGAAGACATTGAGATAGAGAGCAAGGGTATTTATGTGACGTTAGACCTAAAAGGAGGCCATGTCTGGTGCAAGAATATGAGACAAAAGTAGGCTGCTATGGAAGGGTGGACTAACATGAAGAGGAGAATAATATTGATGAACTTATCAATACACAAGTGATGAGATCAAGAAGCTCAAATTATTCTCTTCCACTCTTAAAGATGCATCCCTTCGATGGTTCATGAGCCTAGAAGGGGACAACATCACCTCATGGGAGAAAATGAAACAAGTGTCAGGATTATTGCAAAGAAAGGGATACCAGAGACGATATATTCATAATGATGTAAGGAGTAGATGAATCTATAGAAGATTTTGAGGAAATATTTCCACACTTACAGAAAAGCGCGTAATTGCACCCTAGATCCAAATTCCTTGAATCTAGTTGTACTATGAGGAGTTAGGGAAGAACTGGTAGAAAGACTCAACCTACTAGAAAATGGAGACATATATAAACTAAGATAAGATGATGTTAAAATGGTATTCAAAAATCATTCAAGGGTTTCTAGAAAAAGAGGTAGAGCAAAGAAAGTTCAACAAGTCCCTCTCCCTCCTCCTTGATTACTACAAATGAGATAGGATGTATGCTAGAGGATATGAAGAATGAAATATTACATAAATTTTCCATGAAAATGGACACCCTATAGATCAAGAGAAAATAGGAGGAAGGAAAAAAGGCATCAACGATCTTCTACCCTGAATGCCCTTTAAATGCCATAGAAATATGTTTTGCATGTGAAGAAAATAATTCCCCTAATAAGTGTACATCTTTTCTAGGTTTGAAATTTGTATACTAAGGAGAAAAAGGGATCATGGAGTGGCTATGCTTTGTTAACCAAAAGAGGCCACAAGCCCCTCGACATTTTCAAAAAGGTATGGACTCCCCCTCTCCTTTCAATGCAAATTACAATGTTAATTACCAACCTTGTTATCTTCCTAACCCTTCATCCTTTTCCATTATCACTCCCTGGTGATATCCTCTTCAAAATATTACTCCTCGCTTTCATCCATACTCTACTCAACCTCCTCAATGGGGTAACCCATCAAAATGATGGTGGATTTAGGTGGCCCAACGGCCTACCTTAATCCCTTTTCCTTAACAATATTAAGCACCTGAAATAATTTCTCTAGAGAAAAAACAAATTCCTACCCAACCAAATCCAAATAGTGACAACAAGAAATCCCAACCAGTCTACAACGAAGAAACCACTTACCAAACCCATGCTATGGAAATCCACGAAATCAACCTTAGGTCTGGGAATGTTCTTTTAGATGTTCATCCACCTCCTCCAACTAATAATATTGAGGTAGAGAATGAAGAACTTGCACCTCAAGTCACCCAACCAAAGCCTCCCTATCCTAAAAGGTTGACAACCTACAAAGCACACACCTTGGAAGAACCTAAAATTTTTGGAGAACTAAAGAAATTTTGTGTTAAGATGCCTCTCCTTTAAGCCATCAAGGATGTTCCTATTTACAATAAATTCATTAAGGAATAATGTCTTATAAGGCATGGGAGGAAGAAGAATGATTCCCCCACTATTAATGTGATATAGAATTTATTGATCATATGTTGGGGAGAGTAATCATCCTCGAGTTCTAAGATCTTGGGAGCCTAGTAGTGGATGTGCACATCAATGACATCGTAGTTCTAAACACTCTCATCGAAATGGGAGCTACAATAAATTTCTTGACTAATGAAACCATTCTCAAACTTAAGCTCCAAGGATATCTAAGGAAGAACTTCATTGTGCTACAACTTATTGATAGATCCACAATAGCACCTGAAGGTATCATAAAGGGTGTAATGGTCTCCATTGATTGTTTGGAGTAGCCCAATGATTTCCTTATCCTTCAACCCAAGTCCAAGTTTAATGGCTACCCATCATCTTAAGAAGACCTTTTTTAGCCATTGTTGATGCATACATCAGTTTTAGGGTTGGAAACATGACCATTATCAATGGGTAATCAAGAAAAAAACTTGTATTATACCCACTAGCCCAACCTCTTGTTGAGGATAACTTTTTGATGTCAGTAGAATAAGAAGAAGAAGTGGCCTCTTTCTTCTCATCATCCTACCCTATATGTACATTAGAAACCAACATTAGCAACAAACGAATTAATGAAGATAATCCAATTGATAAATTTCTACCTTGAATATTGGTAGATTAAAATAAGATGTATCTATAGGGAATCCTAGATTTTCTTAAGACAATTCATGGGAATATTTGATAACTTCTAGTTCTGAGAAAATTAATGTGAAAACTATAGAGACCAACCCCTATAAAACCCTAAAATCAGCCCCTTTCTCTCAATTGACCAAGAGCACCAACTTCTCAATATATTTAAACATAATGTTGATGCATTTGCATGGGACTATAAAGAAATGAAGTGAGTGCATCCTTGTGTATGCACTCATCATATATATATCAAGGAGGGTCATAAACATATTTACCATCCACAAAGGAAAATTAGCCCTACACTAAAGGACATTGTGAATGAATTGAAGAAATTGTTGGATGCAAGATTCATCTACCCAATCTCAAATGCTAAGTGTGTGTCTCCCCTAGTCAATGTCCCTAAAAATAATGGAAAATAGAGAATCTTTTTTATTACAGATAAGTCAACAAAGCCACTAGAGAGGATCATTTTATCCCGCCCTTTATTAACCAAGTTCTTGATGTCCTTGCAGGGAAAAATTCTTCTCCTTTTTGGATGGGTTGAATGGGTACAACCAAATCCATATAATCCCTAAAGATCAAGATAAAACCAGCTTCACATGCCCATGGGGATTTTTTTTTATAGAGTTCTCCCTTTTGGTATGTGTAATGCCCTTGCCACCTTCTAGAGGGTTATGCTAAGCATATTATTTAATATTGTGCATGATTCGGTGGAAATATACATGGATTATTTTACACCCTACGTGGATTATTTCCAAGAGTCTCTCTCCAACCTAAGAAAAGTATTGCAAAGGTTTAAAGAAAGGAACCTCTTCCTAAGCCATGAGAAATTATTAATTTTTTATGAATGAGGGGATTGTCTTAGGAAATTTCCTCTCTTCAAAAGAAATCCAAGTGGACCCTAACAAACTAACCATCATAAAAAGGGTTCTTGTTCCTTGAAAACGAAAAGATGTTAGAATTTTTCTTAATCTTGCCATAAATTATCTAAGATTCATTAGAGATTTTAGCAAAATTGATTATCCTCTATTTTTAACATTGACAAAAGATGTCACATTTTGTTGGACAAGTTTATGTCAAGAAGAACTTGAGGGAGTCAAAGAAAAAATAATGACAACACCTATCCTCATAGGTCCAAATTGGACCATTCCCTTCCATATCCATGCATGCATATCAGATAAGGTGACTGGGGTGGTTATAGGACAATTCGAAGGTAAAATCCCCTATGTAATTTATTTTATTAGCAAAAATTTGTCCAAAGCTGAGCTCAACTACATAGTTACTGAAAAGGAATTTATTGTTGTTGCACATTCTTTAAATAAATTCAAACATTACATAGCTAGTTATAAAAGTATTTGTGCACACTGATAATGCAAAAGTCAAATACTTAATGAATAATATGTATGTGAATGCTCACATAATTAGGTGGTTATTACTATTGGAGCAATTTGATTTGACTATTTTTGACAAACCTAGGAAGGAGAATGGTGTTGCATATTTTCTATCAAGACTAACCTTATTTACATATAAAGAAGTGATAGATGACCAAATACCTGAAGAACATCTATTTTCCATATCACTGCTATCTCCAAGGTTCGCTGACATTGCCAATTTCCTAGATACTAGCCAATTCCCTCCTCACCTATCTTCAAAGGAAAAAAGAAATATTGTCAGAAAGAGTGCCTCCTACACTTAGATTAGAGGAAACATATCCAAGTTGGGGCCTAATCATATTCTAAGAATATGAATGATGGAGGATGAATTATAAGACATTCACTCAGCTTGCGATGATGGACTCCATGAGGGGGATTTTGTTGCAAAGAGGACAACCTACAGAATCTTGCAGGCATGATACTTCTAGCCAACTATTCACAAAGATGCCCAAATATGTACTTCATAGTGTGACAAGTTCCAAAGGATGGGGAAACATACTTGGAAGGATGATATTTCCATTCAAACCCAAGTGTCTTTCAAGCCATTTGAGAAGTGGGGCATGGACTTCATTATTCCAATTGATCCTCCATCCAAGTAGAATAAGTATGTAATTGTTTAAATAGAGTGCCAAACCAAGTGGGTTGAAGTGAATGTAGTAAAAGTAGCAAAAAATATAAAGTAGATGATTTTATAGGATAAAACATATTCTACAAGTTTGTTTTTACAAGATAATTGGTAACAGACCAAGGCTCTCAGTTCACCTCCAATTTGATCGAGGAAATAATGAAGCAACACCACATCCGACACTGGAGGTCTACTCCATATCACCCTCAAGAAAATGGAAAAGTGTAGGTTACCAACAAAGAATTAAAATGCACTCTAACCAAGGTGATGAACAACAACAAAAAAGGACTAGGTAAAGAGACTTATTGAAACCACATAGGCCTACAAAACCACCTAGAATATCACTACTAGATTTACCCCCTATGAGTTAGTCTATGGTAAGAAAGATTTGTTTTCAATTGACTTTGAACATAACACCATAAGGATGGAAACCCAACTTGATATTGATCTAAATAAAGCACAGGATGAAATATTGCAACAATTCAATGCAGTAGATGAATACATAATGAAAGCCTTATTGCACACTGAAATAGTCCAATTAAAATAAAAGTTTGGCATGACAAGAACATGAAAGCTAAAAACCTCAAAGAGGGTGATTGGGCATTCTTGTACTACTCTAGATTTAAATATTTTGAGGATAAGCTCATGAATAGATGGTTGAGGCCTTATTTGGTTGAAAATAAATATGACAATGAATCAGTTAGAATTAGGACTATTGATTGGGAACAAGTTCCACTCTTCGTAAATGGATACTATTTAAAATTATATAAGAAGCCCCTCTCTAGGGATGAGTTTACTAATTGAATAATAAAGGAATTGAATATTATTGATAACGTAAAGTTTCCCAAACCATTCATAACTTGAATAGTAGAGAAAAAGAAGAAAAATTAAAATAACCTCAAGCGAAAAATTCCTTTGAGGAACTTGAGGTAGAATCACTAGTTGAAAACATCCATGAGGTAACACATAAGTATGAAAAAGAAAAAAATAGAAAAAAATAAAATAGAGAACCGCAGGTGAAAACCTCTTCCAAGGTACCCAAGGCAGACCCACTGGCTTGTAGTGACCTCTTTCTATGGTCACTACTATTCTCGAACAATTCTATTAGTGCTTTCCACATCACAAATGAAGTTTCTTTTTTGTGGAGATTCGAGACAATACGATCTCGTACTCCCTCCAAGATTATTCTCCTTGCCTTGGCTACATATTTATTCCATTGAGAAAGGATATGGGCGACATATGCTTGATTTTTTGCAATATATGTCTTGATGTATTCTAGCAATCCATTGTCATCCAATACCACCTCAATACGAACCTTCCATGCAAAAAAATTAGAGGTTCCTTCCAAGGCATACTCTAGCCTTAGTCCATTGAATGTCATCTTCTCAGCTCTAAAGAAATCTTGCTACACTAATCTTCAAATTCAAATTTATGAGAAACAACTTCGAATTTCATGTTCTAATGTGAATCTAGCTCTGATACCATGTAGAAATTAGGTTGTATATTTTTAACTTCTCATGAAGTTTTAATCTAAATCACAAGACACAAATCTACACTACTGCTATGCGGATGTTAGTTCACAATTTAGAACAAAAATTATAGACATGCAATAAGAAATAACACACATGCAACATGTATTTTCCTTTGGGGAAAGTAATTTGCTAAAAACCCCAATGTTTGTTTGCATTAATCAGAGTAATAGAGATGTATTACAATTTCTTTTCTCAACTGAGCACAACCTACAAGTGCATAAACTATCTCTCTACTCATTGAAGGCCTCTGACCCAGACTTAGCCAATTATTGCCTTTGCTTGATCCCCTACTTCCTTGCATTGTTCCTTGAGGAATTAGCCCCTATTAATTAGAAAATTCCTCTAATTGATTGTGCAATTCCCAAGTATGGTCCACCTAGCTTCATGGAACACATGTACACTCAACCAATTTACAACTGCAAGTTAACTGTCTTGGAAACTCCACCACAACTGGGCAATGCGAATTATTCGCATGCATGAGTTAATTATTGGTTGATTGATGAATTATTCAAGTCACTATATGAATTTTCATAGGTTTGCTTGTATTTCATTCCATGCAATTTTAAGTTCCTGTAGCATAAAATAGTTTGAATGGTATCTCTATAACTAGATTTCATCTTATTTTTTCCACCTATATAAAAGTTAGCAAAAGAAATATATAATTATTTCTACACATATAGTGTCAACCGATTTTAAGTTTGCATGAGCTCTAGGTTTCCAATTAAATTTGATACACTTGGGAGTTGCAACATTGTTGTTGTAATGCTAAGGGTCATCACCTGTGATGCACCATTAATGGACGAGATGTTTAGGTTAATGTTATCATGGTTAAGAGGGATTTAAATATCCCTATAATGTTGACAGATTTACCTAAATTGAAGAAGCTATTTTCATGAGTATGTATGGTTTCTTGTTGTACTCATTTCACTGTTGCATTATGTTAATTTCATTGTTTGGCATGTCATGGATGTTATGTATTTTTGACTATTTAGGACCATTGACTTTCTTATGGATTTGACAGAGTAGGTTGGGATCCATTTTCTGGTTTCACATATTAGGTTGTGTTTAAATCTATTAAGTATTATCTACCAGGGCTTGAGCCTACTCAATGTCTATTAGTATGCATGAGGTTAGCCTCACCCAATCAACATGGCCATGTTTACATATGGATTATTGGTGTTGGAATGAAGGTTTCAATCTTATCATGATCATGTTTTTGAGTATTTCCCAACATGAAGGAAGGATTTGCAAATTCCTCAAAGTACTTAAGACTTCTAAGCCTGAACCACTAATATCTAGGTTAAACCTGCCACTTAATTACTTTATTTAGTTTTAATTATTGCCACAGGGGTCACACCAAGTGTTCTTTGATCCCTCTATAGATATGGGCACTAATTACAGGAGGTGTTGGGATGTGAAGAAAAATATTTCCCATTACCAAATGATAAGTTACACATGAACAAAGGATCCATGCCTTAATGATTGGTCCACATGGGCAGGTGATGAGGATGGTGCACTAATGTGGCGCTACCATGGTAGTGACACATGGTGGTTGGTATGGACACTTTCAATGGATGAATCAATGGAATCTTCCTCACACATGGTAGTGGACATGTGGTGCCACATGGCAATGGACTTGTGGTGCCACATGAATTTGGAATGACATGTGGAGCTAGTGTGGAGTCCACATGGCTAAGGCCACATCATCATGGATCCCGACTCCTCAATGAGGTTTTAAAGTGTTATTTATAAATGTAACACAAATTGGATGGAAGTTATGGGATGCGAAAATTCCTACCATCTAACGATATCTTTCACATCCCACCATGGAGGAGAAATAACAGAAACAAGGTGTTGTGTTAACAAAATGTGCAAGGAATGAGGGTAAGTTTGTTCGAGGGGAAAAAGATAAGTATATCCCAGAAGATGGATACAAGTCTATCTGAGGGGGATAGAGAAATGTTTGTGCCATAGAAAATCTAAACTAAACCACAATTGTTGTATAATAAGGAATTCATTGCACTGCATGAAGAATTTGAGTTGTGTGGAACCTGCGAGTGAGGTTGAGGTGGCTAGTGCCACGAATGCTTCATTGAGACTATGTGGGTTCCACGAAGGTGTTACAACTGACATGGAAAGTCCACTTAGGCCTTATGTGGGTGCCATGTGGCAACATCTTGTTGATATATAAAGAGTTAATTCATCAATCTTTAAAAAGGAAACACTTTCAATCCAAGAGTCAGATTGAGGTAAAATTTATATCAACATAAGTATCTTGACAAGTTGAATATGATGGTGTTGTCCAAATTTATTTATGCAAGATTTTAAAAAGAAGGAATTTTGTATCCCCATTTCCATAATGAGACCATGGAGTTTGGGTTAGTTAAAAGTAACACCCCAACCCATTTGGCTTAGGAAGTCGAAGGGGGTGGGAGGGAGAATTACAATTTATTCTAGACTATCTACAACATAATGGTTCATAAAATACCCCCTACTCTAATTCCTAAGAGCCATTTTATAACTAGTGATATGAATTCTTTTTAGAAAGGATGATTTCCTATCCTTGATCGGTAACACTTAAGAGTAGGATTAACTAAACACTAAATATAGGTGGAGACATCTCATGAGCGAGAATGACATAAATATGAGCATGCATGAAACAAACATTAAGGTGGGCATGCATAATTATAACCATAAATATGAGCATGCATTGGTAGCCCTTTATGTGAATAAAAGAAAACAAAATGATTCTAAGGAAAATTCTCTCTCATAGACTAGGTCATTTCTAGACAATCGATAGTTTTTTTAGATTCATCAGATATAGAAAGAGAATTGGATGGAACTAGTACATACCAACAATAAATAAACACAACATTAAAAGAGATGTCATACATGAGGAGCACAACCTTAGAGAGAGAAATAAACCCTATAACAAGTGCACTAAAGGGAAAATAAGATAGATAATTTTATTAATGATCACATAAGTAGGTTAATTGGACTATTGAGAAGAAAAGTGATGACACAAATCATCATTTGCATGAGCTAATTAAGTGGTTCATGTATAGGTTTAATATCAAGGAAAAAATGATCAAATTGGCTAGGGAAAAGAAAATTAGATACTAGTCACCCCTATTATGTTTGAAAAAAATTGAAGCTCTTAAATCTCAAAATGGTAGTTGGGATGTTTTATCCTTTTTTATTACTTATGCTAGTGGATTCTTCGTGTTGAATAATAGACAATACAACTAAAAGTTAAGCTTGGGAAACTATATCAAGCAAACATTATTGATTTTTCCAACCTAGACAGAAATGGTGTGACTGTTCACTTGGTTGATTAGATAATAATAAACTTCATTCATGTGAAGTTGGTATGTGGATTTCATCATTTATTACACATTGGTTAAAAGATAAAAATTTTATTGGGAAGAAATCATTTCAAATTAAATTTTGCACCAATTGATTAACTACCAAACTACCAAGAATTTGTCTTCATATTTGATTTTTACCTTTAATTTTTGGTATGGATTTTAAGGGTTTGGATATCATGGGGGTGTGGATATGAATGAAAAATGAGTTTTATGACAGTGTCTTTTCCTATAAAATCACAAAATTCAATACCATTTTATGAAATCCAATATCATTTTATTTGGAAGTTTAAGTAGGTTATTTTGGGGATGAAATATAATTCCCTTTCTCTAGAGGAAAGGGACTTCCCAACTTGGAGAGGAAAATATTCGTAGGGAAATATTCCACATATATTAGGGTGTATGAATTTTATGGGAAACCATTTTACTTACCTAAGAAAATTGGTGATGGAAACCTTCTAGTAGATTTGGGTAGGAAATATAAAAAATGAGGGAATTCCCTTCCCAAAATGGAGAAACAATTTACCTACACCTTTTTTTTCTCTATTATTTTCACAAAATATTTATTAAACTTGAATGGTCAAGCTCTATTATTGGAACAATTTAATTTGAGGGAGGCACCTACATCCCAAGGATATGATGTTGAATATTTTTTTAAAACTCATTTTTGTTCCTTTGGATATGCCAAATGTTTTCTTGAGTTTTTGGTTCTTAACGAAAGAAATGAGGATAGTAAGGATGCTACTATTGAAGTACATATTAAATATTATGAAAAACTATAAGTACCACCACCATATACAAGGTGAGTAACTTAATCCTCCATGGGATCTCTAAAACCATAATAAGTTTGAATATCATACAGATATCGAGAGGAAACATGAAATTATTATGAAGTATATACAGGGAAACCAAAGAGCCATTTCATTAAAGAGGGATGTATAGAGGAGGGACGATGGTTATCTCCCTTAGAAATTATTTTTTGTTTACCCCAAGAACTAATTCCACCACCTTTAGAGGTAGAAGTAAGATATATATATATATATAATATATATATATATATTATATATATATATATATAATATATATATATATAATATATATATATATATAATATATATATATATATATATATATAATATAAACCTAAGAAGCACTGGTAGGAAAGGAACATTCTATTTCTACCCCTCTAAAAGGAAATAGATTTATTAACAGTGAATTAAATCATTGTCCAAGGTGAATCTTTAACAATTGGTTGACCTTTTTGAAAGCTAGGAAGTGTGGTATTATTTAACAAAGCCATCCCTTGGGTTGTTGCTAAAAAAAACCACTAATACTATAAGGAAGGAGGTGGTACCACAAAGTATGCTTATCTTCAAATATGTCTTCATCACCGTGCATCATTATAGTTATGCCAAAAAACTAAAGAATTATCCATGTTGAGGATAAAACTTAATAGAGATAAAATAAATGTTCAATCCTTGTAATTCTTTGATGATGCTTTAAGCTATTTCTAAGTTGTTTGAATGTGTAGTAGATGAAACAGAAGAACAAATGTGAGGATTGAGAATGTACGCAATTGAGTTGGAGAGGATGTTGAATCTTGAGCCTCTTTATACTTATATACTTAAAGATACTTGAGAATACAATGATAAGTAAAATAAAGTTAAGATTGTGCACGGCATTTTGTCTAATGTAAGGAAAATACTATTTTAGGTAATGTTGAGGAAAAAATGTACTTATTATTAGAATTTTGGGGTTCTAGTGTTGTTAGATAATTCATTGGGCTCAAGAATATGTTAAAAAATAAATAGTGATGAATGAAGCTTTATGTGAATCTTATCATGATCCAGAACTGTGAAAATGAAATTTGTAATCCCTCATCTACGAGAAGAGATAATCTCCAATATGATAACAAAATTATTGAGATCAAATGAGGTTGGAGCAACATTATAGAAACCATTCGAGAGTTAGTCACTTCCTATCATGGACTTGATACCAAGAAGTATCAAGTATTTTTAGAATATTTGAAGTCATTAAAATGCTTAAGTGTTTGACCCTTACTCAAGATGAAAATTTGATTTCAAAAGAAAATTTTCAAACTATGTTAGTTGAAAGTGGGGTAAATTAGCAATTGAATTTGTTAATATCACTATATTCTTTCACTAAGAGGTTAAAAAATTCTTCATTGAATTCACAATAGACAAAATGGATGGAATTTAATTGTGTAAATATCTAGCAATGATTTTTCAAAGCATAAAGGATGAGTTTCTTATAGTCAAAGTAAAGGAGGAAATTATCGTTGCCTCATTTCAAGATCATATCAATTGGATACACCAAGCCAATTATATTCCCATCAAATCCTCACGAAGAAAATTATATCAAATATTGGTACAAGCCATTTCTACAAACAAAAAAAAAAACTTATGAAGAAACAAATGGTTAAGTTAGTTAAGTTGAGGAGCCATACTACCTTTTAAAGGAAAATTATTAAAAACGAATGAGTATGTAAGGGGAATGTCATTATAGATACCTACCTATATACTATATTTTCTTCATATTAGTTAGTAGGAGCCCCATCCTTGCCTTCTAAGGAGAACACCCTTACTTTATTCGTTTATTTAGGTTGTTAAAGTTTTGTAGTGCTTCAAGGAAAACATTATTTTTTACTTCTAAGTAATTTCATTGGATAATGTTATAATTTAAAGAAATATTGATAGAAATATCCCAAGGTATACATAGATTGTTTTTCATCTAATGAAGCATACATATTTAGAACATGTCATTTCATCTCTTATCCCATCTAAAAGCTAAAATCCTTCGAATATTTTTTATAGACCTATGGTATCTTAGTATATTTCCTTTTGTGATAAATCTTGGATGCATCTTTTATTTGATTTATAACATGTGGGCATGGATATTTTAGTTTGAGGAATTAAAATATTATACTAGAAACCATTCATTCCTTTTATCTTATGAGTTTGGAACTTCTTGGTCATTTCATAGGAATAAGATAAGAACCTAGATTTTACCTTCCTGGCATTAAACCTCATGTGGGGTTTTGCTTCGTAACATTATTCCACTTCATTTAGTAAGTTTGAGAAAAAAAAAAATTATTTGACAAAAAGGAGTACAACCTTTATAAAAAAGGAGGGAACCCCTTAAATTTCCCAATAATTCCCCTGAATACTGAAATTTTCCCCATGTAGGAAAAAGTGATCAATAGTATGAGATTGGAACAACAATGCTAATGTGATATTTAGGAAACAAATATGGTTGCTCAGAGCCTCTCTAATTTGGTATTTCTAGAAATTTTATTATGATATTTGTCTCTTTGTACCCATGGTAGACAACAACATTGTAAAAAAGGAAGTGGTGATATTGGTGGAAGTTTTTCTTAAGGGTGGAAGGAGAATATAGGACATGAATTTGAGTCTCTCCTTCATGTAAAAATCTAGGAATCTCTGGTTAGGATAGAGGAATAAATTAGGGAGGGAATTTAGGCTCTTGTATATACAATATAATTGCTTGAATATCATAATAGATGAGGTAGTTGAATATGAAGAGATCCTTTGTCTTAAGCTACCTAAGATGGAACAACTAGAAGATCTTATTTGACTACTAAGTTGGAGCTCAACATCCACCTAAATTTTATGTGAACCTACTTTGAAATGAATTAGAGGAATTCAAAAAGCGTGCATCTAGGGATTTTGTGTGTAAGGATATCAGATAATGAAGTTCTTTGTCAACTCCATGAAGCTCTCTACATAGAAGGCCATATTTAGATGCAACACACCTGGTGGATTCGTCCAAGTGACCTATATAAATTTTCTATATATTACAGCTTGAGCTACCTTGTTCAACTCATAATTAGTACTTAAGAGGTACCTTTTTGCATCAAGGGAGTATTTATATGGAGGGAGGTGGTCAATGGAGACACTTGATTAACTTTGAGAGATTTGAGACCCTTGCAAATAAACTATGTTCCCACCTAGGGGGAAATATAACCAAACAACAAAAACTAATGAACAATAGGCCATGTATTTGGATAAATATTGACCAACAGTAAATTCAAAAATACCTTGAACATGGTGTAGGAGTGAGACAAGGATGAGCATAGTCTTAGGTCAGAGGGATTTGGTATAAAATATGCAAGAATTATGATGGGAAGATTGTCATTTTACATATGATGATGCATTCAACGAGAAGGATTTGGACTCTCTAAATAGTGATCTAGTTAGACTCTATTAAATAGGGTTCCAAATCTTATAAATTGTAAATAATTATGGACGAAATAATAATATCCCTTTGGTAGAGCAAGGGATCCATAGCCCTTGTTGACCTAGCTGGTGGGCCTCAAATTTTTAAAGAGAATTCTCTCCTCCTATATCTTCTAAATTTAATGATCAATCTAGGATTGTGCAAAATTTAGAGGTGTTATGCACTATATGTGCAAGCCATGCTTCTGTTTTCATTGTGGAGCTTTTTATGTTGAATATCCTAAATAATGGTAGGGAAAGTGGCACACTGGGTCTCACTCTAAATATTTAGGTAAAGGGGAAGTTTACTAGTGAAAGAAATTTGTAGCTACTACCTATTGTAGTTGGCATATCTACATAAACTTAATCACAAAAATATCAAACTAGTGATTGAAATAAAATTTATTTTAACTATAATCAACTCTAAGGAAACAAAGAATTACTGAAGGGAAGGAAATGTTGCTACCTAATTAATTGTAGAAATTAAAATTCAAATCATAAAGGAAACAAGTAGTGTAATAAAAATAGTTGAAAGAAAGTTTTCTAAATCCTAATTACTCCTTGTTAGCATCATTTCCTAGTGTGATAAGTCATATTATGCTCATAATATGCATTTTAGATTAAAAATGTAATAAAAAAATAACTCTACACTATTTTACAAGAATAATTGTAGTCCTGCAAGAAATTTTATAATTCTATAAAAAATATGTACAAAGGGTAAAAGAAAGTTATAGATGGAAGTCAATCACCCTTATATTCATGCACACTCTTTAAATAAATTTACCCAAAACTTTCACATCATCTTGTTGAATTAATAAGGAAATAAATCTTCTTCATTGATAGATCAGAGGGGTACATGGAGACCCATGTGGTAGTTGGAACTCTTAGGATCCACAGGGCTCTAGAACATCCATACCTAGTCAAGTTGAACACCTTAGAAGGGTATTGGCACAACCCAGGGGTCTACAAGTGTGACATCCCTTGGTTAATAATTCTCTCATTCCCTTCTAAACATAATCTTAAGTAACACATTGTGGTATATGACCCCTTCTGTTCATTATGAAAATTTAGATATCTTCCAATTGAAGATCCAACTCCATTTTGATCATTTCTTCTTTACCCAAATTAAATACCATGAACTAATAACTCACAACAGAGATTGTATTGACTAGACCAGAAGGAATACACATAATCTCGACTTGCATGCCCCTTATTATCCTTCCTTTCTTATCGTTTCTCTTCTCGCTTATTTGGCATTCTTATTTTTGACAAGAAGTATCTCATTATAGATAATTTTAATTATTAAAGGGTTGAGAGAGGGACATAGTTTCTATTTCTTAAGGAAGGATATTGCTTGAGGGAAAGGTTGCTTTAAATATTAGTCCTTCATTGGCTGAGTAGTTTTAAATGAGGTTTAATGTGCTATAAATTAAACTAAAAGAAAAGGACAGGCCCATGTGTCCTTTGAGCTCCAACCATAAGCAAGAAAAGGACAAAATTTAAAGACAAGAATATGTTGCGTTGTCCAACAGTTGATTGCGTGGAGATTTGGGAAAAAGAGAGACAGTTGGTCTGTTAATAGGACACGAACAATTCTGTGAGAGATAAGGGATTCTTAAGAGGCATTCTCATGGGAGAACAGAGACACTGGCATGGAAATATACAAAGAGAACAAATTATTTGAGAGTGTGCAGGAGCAGATGGAGGGTTCTCTGCATGAACCTATTATGAGACAAGGAAAATTACTCCTGGGGTGGAGGTGAGAATTCAGAGAATACAACACCCATAATTCACTATTGTTGAGATTTGGAGATATTAAAAACTAGCTACGAAACCTCACATAGGAATGTTGAGTATAAGCATTATATGGAGCAATGGCTTGCATGTAATATTAATGAAATTTTCTTCATTGTGGACTCTCTTCTCTTGAAATTGGTGGATGAAAGCAGAGTATCATTGTGGTATCCTATTTTAGTTGTCCATTGTTGACATTTTCCCTCTGAAGTAGTCCACCTCAAGTTTTGGAATCTAGATGGGGGGTGAAAACTATATGTAATAGTGGTTGTATCTTGTCTATGGCTGGTAGAGAGTTATATTCCTACTCTCAGTTTCCAAGCCTCTTTTTCATATAAGATAAGTTATTCAACTATGATTCCATTGTTTGAATGACCTATACATGTTCAATATATTGTTTCCAAGCTTGGTTGGTTAAGAAATGTGTTTTTCCATGTGTTAATAAAAATTTCCTTGTATAAATGCTTGAAGAAATATTTAAAATTATATGTGTGTTGTGTGAGCATGGGTAAAAATAATTTTAGTTTGGATGACTAAATGAACCTTTGTGTGTATTCGTGAGATTCGATGAAATTGGTAGATGGAATTTATTATGGATATATTTGTGTATATGTTGTGTATATGACTAATAATAACAACTCTAGCTTGTCTATGGTTGGGTGGAGAGTCGAAGTCGCAATCTCAGATGCCCAGTTAATTTCTGAGATAAGTATCTGTTATGTTCATCAGTAGCAATGGATGCATTTTTATGTTTTCTAAGCTAAAGTGATGCCATTAATAATTGTTTGGTATGGTTGTCGATATTGTTCTTAATAGTGATTGAATCTTAATAGCACTTGAATGTTGCGATGATTTCATGTGTGAGGAACTTTTTATACACACACAAATGCACACATATATATGGTGCTTAACCTTAAGTCATTTGTGCTTAACATGAAATACTGGACTGAGCAGAGCTCAGAATGAGTTGATTGTATTCTCTCTCTCTCTCTCTCTCTCTCGCTATATATATTATATATATATATATTAATATATATATATATATATATATATTTGCCATGTATTGCTATGTGTATGTGAGCTAGTGGAGTATAAGCACTGCGTCTTGACATTATGCAAAGGATTTTCTCAAGTTCCTTGTGATTACAAAGATAGGTACTTAGTATGTCTTCGAAGCACATCATTGTTATTCCAATTTTCCTAATTAAACTCTTATGCAACGTTCAGTTGGTTTAGCTGAAATTCACAACATATAAGAAACAATCGGAAGGAATTTGAAGGTTTCTAAGTGAAAATGCTTGTAAAACATGCTTGAATCCGCCTATGAGGCCTGTCAAGTCGGGGGTCGGGAAGCCAAGAAAAAATGTCGAACCTCATTGTGAATAGCACCCAAGGGAGTGTCACCGAACTTGTCAGTGGGACTGACTATTTAGGGTTAGGCCAACCAGGCTCAATGGTCCAATCGAGTGGAATAGTTGGTCAGATCTAGTGGGAAGAATAGTAGTTGGGCTAGGTTTGGAGTCGAACCAGGTCGGGTCGGATGCCTAGGTCAAGGATCGAGGTTATTACCTGGGTCGAGGTCAAGACCCTAGTCATGATTTTGTTTTGTGGAATTGTAGTTGAGGTTTAGCTTTGACTACCCGGAGAAGCATGCCTAACCACGTGGGGTTCCATGATGGCAAAGCAACCACATAAGGCACCAAGTGTATCGTCACCTAGTTGCCACATGAGAACTGTTGATGATGTGGCAAGGTTGTAATTGGCATGTCTTTGAATGATCATATATTATGATCTGTAATTAGGATTGCGGTAAAAAATATATCATTGGAAAGGTCTCAACAAGACAATCTCAATGATGGTATCCATTTTAGGTTCGGAAGTAGTTAGGAAAAAGAAACAAATTAGACCCCATTTCCATAAATGAATCATGGATATTGGGTCAACATAGTAACTACTCCCTTTTGACCTTAGTGAGGGAAAGGGTTAGTAGTGGGTATGTTACAGAGTGGTATCAAATCATCCAGGTTCAGTGCTTGTACTGGATGGGCTATATCATGGGAAAAGTAATGGCTAGGTTCTTCCAAGCCCTTGGGAATAATTTTGTAATGTGACCCTCCAAAAGTGGGTGATCCCATATGAGAATTAACTTATATTTGTTTTCAATCGAAAACTAGTAGCCCCTGAAAGTTAGCAATGTAGTTGATGTATTGTGCCATTTGATCTTCACTCCCCGATCCAATCATATGTCCCCTCAGCCATTTGTCGAGAGAATATGTTTGAAGGTGAGTGATCCAATCCTAAAGGTATGTTTTCATTGTACAATTGAGTGCTTGTGCTTGTTTTTCCTTAGGAACTTTAGGCATGGATTACTGGGTGAAATAGAAGAAGGAATGGTTTTTATTGTAGTTTTTTTCCCTCACCTTAAATGGGGGGATAATCCTTAATTCTAGTCATGTGGGATCTCCGCTATTGGCCTATAGATTTAGGAAGGGAACTAATTGGGAAACCTTGATTTTTGTAGCACACTCATGTTTTCCCATTTCTCATTTTTCACTCCCCTCCACATATTACAAGCCCTATTTCATCATATTCCTTCTCTAGATCCACATGACCACTAGGTCCACAAGGCACTGGTATAACTCCTCCCCTTCTTTGCATGTTTTGTTTAGACCTAGAAATGTTTCCCTGGAGGTTAATGCAACTAAAATAACATTAAAATAGTAGCATTTCAACAAGAAAGAAACAAAACAAAAGAATATTATAAAATTCAAAAGATGATCGGGACAGTAAAATCATACGCAAGAAAAATCCAATCATGAGCTCTACCCACTATCATTATGGTCATCACCTTGGTTCCTAGGGCCCTATGAGTGCCCCCACATCATTAAGGGGCTTATGCACATCCTAACTCCTAGTGGGCTATGAATTTCCCCACCTTAACAGGGTAAGAATGACTTATAACATACACAACATGCTCTCATCTCCTAGAGCCCCAAGAAGTAATGCAAAGAAAAATCAAGAAAAGGAAAAAGAAAAATGAAGAAGGGTAGAATAAAGAAGGCCAGGGTAGCTCATGTATCCACAATTTATCCCTCCTATATCAATACACCTAAATATGTGGAATTCCCTCATTATTACCACCCTTGAAATGATGAAATTTTTTTTTGATACCCCTGCGTCCTTTTCCATTTCATCATTATTCAAATGACCCCTATCAATTGAAGGATGTACCTTGGACATGTCTTTCCCATTATGAGTTGAGAAAACCTAATAGGGTTGTTTATTATCCACTCCTACATATGGAGGTAACACTATTACAAGCTTAAAGCCCCAAAATTGGAAGGGAAGCCCATTATGAAGTCTCAATGTGCCCTTGATTAAAAAGCTTGGTTCACTTAGATGCACTAATAAATTATTATACCTAATAGTGAGGAAGCACATTGGATCTTATATATAATTGGAAGATGGTTTCATCATGGCCTGGGCCACTTAATTGGGGCCCAAGCCCACCAAAGGATCATATTGACACCCTTAGGGGATGTGTTGAGAGCCATGGTAATCCATCATGTATTAGAGAATCATGAAATGGGCACCCTCAACATCATCATCAATTTGTTCATTGCCCCACATTATTTGTGAGATGATACAGTTGGATCAACATGCCTCAGTCAACTTAGCATGATCATGGAAATTGATCTAATCCCAGAGGAGGTTTGTCTCCCTTGAGAAATGGAAGGGCAGGCACCATCATCAAAGCCCTAATTTGGAGCATTGTACAGTTTTCATCTGGAGACTCATGAGATCAAAAGTTGTTCCCTAAACCCAATTTGGGTACCCACATGATGACTTGCATGGAAATTAGGGGATATCCCCTAATTCATCTTTATTGGAGCCCTCTCTCTCATCATGGCACTTATAGGACTCAATTTGGCCCTCCAATATCCCTACATCATCATGACTTTATCAACTCGGCTTGCATATGGATGGCTAATTCATAACTTGTGATAGCTACTTGGTCGGCTTGTGACCAAGTCTTGTTTTTAACACATTATTTTATATTTTTGGGGGCTCATTCAGCTAATTCGATTTAGAGAGACTCATATAAATAGAAGCAAGTCTCATTTGTGAGAACTCATCATCATCACTTGGATTCTTTTCTTGCAAAAGAACTCACACTTTTTCTTTGGATGCAATTGGAGTATCTTGGATGCACTATGATATTTGGAGCTTATTTTTTATCTTTTCCTGGAGCTAATTCTTGGATATGGATGGATATATTGCATTATTATCTTGTAATCTCTTTTGTTGATGAAATATTTCTCTTGAAAATGTCTAATGTATGTAATTGCTACAACTAATGTAAATTCTATTATTCCCTAATTTTGTTGAAGAATGTTTTGGAAGCTATTTCGTTGGCTCTTGCATATGTTACTCATGATATAACATGCAATGAATGTTCTTAGTGATGAAACATTATTTTTCTTCATGAAACTCCATATTCTAATAGTAGGTAATTGTTGAAGGTTGGTAGCTAGGGAATCAATGTTTGACCTCCTTGATGACAAATTTGGCCAATCTAATGCATCTAGGACTCCATAGCCCAAAGGACTAGGCACTATTCCAAGGATTTTGGTGATAAAAATTCTCTTCCTCCATGTTTTCTCCTCCTAAATTTTGGCCCCCTAAAGGTAGGGAAGAAATCCAGCGCTTGCAGCGAAATTTAGCGAGGTGATCGTTTGAGAATCTGAGGGTCCAAACATCAAGCTGAAGGTCTAGGCTGCCTATGCTCCATGTTTGGTGGGCATCCGTGCAAGTTTCATACATAAAATTTCATGCCCTAGGTACTACTCTAAGAGGGAAAACCTACGTCTTTCTCTCTTACCTTGGGTACTTCTTTGAGGGGTGTATGAGCTTAGTATTAATTAGTATAAACAAGAAACCCTTTCTCCTCCCTTGTCTTGACCTAGTGGGTACCTTGGAAGTATCTCTTCCAATGATTATTCATAAAACAATAGGTACAATGCAAGTATTTCCTAGGTCTCTTAAGGGAATCAAAGAGAACCTTCGAAGTGTTAAAACATCACATTGAGCTTCTTTGAGAGATCATGTCCCATCACTTGGAGTCTTGATCTTTGGAATACCTATCATAACCATAAATCTCAAACCCTAAGTCTTAATATCTTCCTAGGCCATTCTTGGAGAGATTTTAGCTTCCCTGAAGCATTGAACTATTGTTGCATCTCTCCTTGAATGGGCTTTGTGGAATCACATCATACCTAAATCATTGATCTATTCATTCTAATTGGTTCCCTTCGTATTGGGACTCCTCCCAGCGGTGAAATTCTGTAAAGAGTATGGAAATTTGACTGAGGTGACAGTGGGTCATTATCTCATTGTTGTCACTTAGTCTAGTAGTTGTCCCTTAGGTTTTCCCTTCCTTAGGGCCATGTTAGATTGTGTGGTCACAGGTACTATGTTACAGAGTTAATAGATCAAGGGGGTTTCATATTCAATTTTGGAAAATGGATAAAAAAATGTTTAGGTGTTAAAATTCAATCTATGGTTGATTGATTGCATGTATGGTTGATATGCTTACATTGTCATTTAATTATCTAGCATGGAATTGCATGTGTTTTCTTTTAGCATCTTGAAGGTTTGGACATTCTATTGTTGTTACCATGAATGCTTGTTACTTCTTTAGTTTTTGAGGAACTACCTGCATGGTTTTGATTTGCATGCATGTATATGACGCAGTCCATAAATGATGTGATAACCATGAATTGCAAGGATGGAAAATATTAAATGTGATATATATATATATATATATATGACTTTTAGGTGACCTTTTAAGACTATTGTTGTCACGAGTGTTGGATTTAATAAAGAGTTTGAAATTCACGGCTATTGTGGGCCTTAATAAGAAGGCTAAAATATAGAATTGACAATGATGGATGACTATAATTATTGCTAATAGTCTTGATCAAAGAATGATTTTTAAAATCTATGAATTTGATAATATGAATATGTATGTAATTCTGAATTTTTAAATCAAGAAGAAGTACATGTTAGTTGTGTCATGTTTGAGAGATGTGACTAATGAAAATTTTGAGGATGTGTGAATATATGCAAGGTAAGGTGGTTGGATTAGCACGAAAAATAATAATAATAATAATTAAATTAAATAAAATTAAAAAATTAAAAATAGATAAATAAATAATAATAATGATAATATATAATATATATGTTGTGTGGTGTGTGTGTGTGTGTGTGTGTAACAATACATAAGGAGACTCAGTGGCAACAAAAGAAGGCATGGATAGTGGCGTGGTGCATTATGATATGGACCAAGCCCATCAAGAACAAAAGATAGGGGAATCCCTTACAAGAAAGGGAATCCTCAAGAAATTAAGGCTTTTGCTTTAAATCTATAAAGAATAGAACCATGGGCTTGTTAAGAACCAAAAAGAACAACCAAGGTTGAATACTATGATGACACAAAATGTGTCCCACATTCAAGGGTTGTTGTAACATGCTCCCACCCTACGAGATGTGGACAATTTTATTTTCTAATGGGACTAAGAATAGGCCTCATAAGGTTGATGAGAAAATGAGAATATTTCCCTGATGGTGTTGTGGAGAGGGATATTTGAGAAGGGATTTTCGCTATAGGAGGAAGAAGAAAAAAAATAAATACTGCTAGCTACAAGGACATGAAACTATGATGCAAGATATCAAAAAGGAGGGGGCATCCCCTCAAGATCTATAATATATGGATGCATATGTTGAGGAAGATCCCTTTGTGAATTACTTAAGGGGAATGGAGACTTCAAGGTTGTTCAGAACCTTGGGAGAAGTCTCAGACTAAGCTATACTTTATATATATATTTGGAGAACACACTGAACTCTGAAACTCATGAAAATTGAGTTGACTTCTAGGAATTCTTTATTTTTCTTATGTACAAGGAGGCCATGGAGTCCCCGGAATGAGCTTGAATGACAACCAACATAAGTATGTGACTGAGGGGGGCCTACACATAAATAATGAGCAATGAAAAAGCATGATAAAGGCTAGAAAGGGGTCAGTGTGTATTTAACATGAATAATGACATGTTGAACATGTTCCTGACAATATGGAAACATCAGTTGGGTGATGGGAAATAAAGTGGGCATCTTTGCTATACGTTGGAGAATTGCTTCTAAAATATGACAACAAGTAGGAATGAGATTATGTACAAGCTGAAAATTGCCTCTATGAATAGTAACAACAATACAAGGAGTTATCTAAACTCTGGTTTATTTGACACATGTCAATGTATGTTATGTACATGACTATGTGGACAATAGTATGACAACCAAGAAGACATGTTGAGTCCATGGGAAATAATGGACAATAATATGGCAACCATGAAAGTGGCACAAAGGAGGTTCTCTAAACCTTTACCTTCATATACATATGAATATGTGTTATATTCATGAATATGATTGATTACCGAAGGTATGAAAATTCCATCTTGTATGATAGGGTTGTTAGGGGCAATTCTTGTGGAAGAATGATTATTTCAATTTATTGAATGCAGATGTGAATGCCTTAAAAACAGTTCCTAGTTTTATGAGGAATCAAGTGGGAAAAAGTATGCCTAATTGATCTATGATTTTAACATCATGTGAATATGATTATTATATTATGCCCATGTTTATATTATGAACGGGGAATGTTGAGGGATATATCAGTAAAAATAAAATAGTGTGATCTATGACATGTTGGGAAAAGCATGGATAATAAAAGAAACCACAAATCCTAGATTTGGATTGTGGATGCACATGGTGAAGCATGGAAAAGATACTATAGGTAATGTTTCGTGGGTCTGTGGATAGAGGCAGTATGGTCTCTGTATTTTCAACACTATTGTGTACATCTTGTATTGTACCATGTGCATTGTTTACATGTTGTGTTGTACCATGTGTATTTGTTGTGTTGTACATGTGTATTTATTTTGTTGTATCTCGTGTGTATGTATATGTGTTGTGTTACACAATGTTTATGTGTGCATGTGTTGTGTAATGTTTTGGGGCATACAGGTTTGGGACTGTATGGGCCTATGTTGATTTAGGGAAAGTAGACTACATGAAATGGGGTTTACTCAGCTTGTTAAGGTATGGGATACACCTATATTCCTATTGACAGATTACTACCTAGTTTGGTAGTGACTACCTGGTTTGGTAGTACCCATATTCGTGGGGTAGTGATAGAGCTTATTTATATTTATCCATGACTAAATGCTCACCTTGGGGTCGATGAAACACTTATTAGATTTGAAATTAAAGAGAAGATAAGAGAAGGAATTGGGTGCTTCCTAGGTTAGGAAATTGATCCAATGTGTGTACGTGGTTGAAGAGAAGAGATGACACTGGGTTCTTTCTAGGCTTGGAAATTGGTCCAGTGTGTGTACATGATCAAAGAGAAGATAAGGCATTGGGTGCTTGTTGGGTTTGGAAATCGATCCAATGTGTGTATATGTTCGAAGAGAAGAGAAGGTATTAGGTTCTTTCCAAGCTTAAAAATTAATCCAGTGTGTGTATGTGATCAAAGAGAAGAGAAGGCATTGGGTGCATTCTTGGTTTGGAAATTGATCCAATGTGTATGGGAAAGGAAAAGGTTGTTGGATTCTTACCAATTTGGAAATCGATCTAGTGTGTGTGAAGAAGGAAGTAAAGAGAAATTCAAGATGAGTATTAGAATTCCATTTAGTTTCATGAATTTCTAAATTATGAACATAAATTGATATGTTGATCTATGATGATTTGGTTTATGAGTTACCTATTTTTCCTTGATATGATGCAAAATAAAATCATGAGTTTCACTTCATGGGAAATATGCTAATGAGGTATGATACAAATTTATTGCAATTCCTTATAATGAGTCTAATGGAAATTTATGTGCTATGATGTAGTAAAGCATGGAATTGCTCGGCTTGGGTGGTTGGAGTTGGATGTGAGATGAATAACAATAGTAGCAAAAGGAATTAGAGCATGCAGCAGTATGCTGATAAAATATTTCAAGAACAAGGCCATTTTGAGACATGGGTACCCAAAAGTGTCAATTGATTGTCATGAAGCATGCATGATCGATATAAAGGTGTTTATGAAAGGACTTGCCTTAGTTATGAGACTCTTCTGATGCGAGGAAACCTTGCCAAGGAATGGATCAATCTAGGGACTGGGAAGTAGATAAGAGGATGCTTGAACTTGGGAGGCGTGTGACTAAATAGAAGGGGGTGATCGGGTTTCCTAAGGTACTGGAAAGTACATAAGGGAAGGTAGGGGAAGCAGATTGGTTTTAAAGGGCCATGAGCATGGCTAATTGGAATCAGAAGAACATTGGAGGTTTTCCCAGAAACAATGAGTAGGGAATTGTTGTTGAAGGAAACATAAGCACAAGCATGGCATAAATGGACATTAGAGGTAAGAAACACTGTAGAGAAAAGGAATGAATCCTAGTTGGATTGAGCACATCAGAAGCACCAAAGACTTCAAAAGGGCCATTAGGATATGGACAAATTAATGAATTAATGATTGTCGAGTGGTTGGATAATTCATTGTGCATATAAGATGTGTTTTAAACTTTGAAACAAACTATGTATGTAAAGCTCCATGATCAACAATGCTTGGTCTAAAGGCATGTTTTGCTATGGTTATCAAACACCCAGGACAATGTTCCCCCTCGTGGGGAGGGGATGATGGCATCCCCCAGTTAATAATTCTCTCATTGGTGAGGGGACTGTTATATCCCCTGGTTAATATTTCTCTCATTATATATAATTGTAACTATTAAATGGTTGAGAGAGGGACACAAATTCCATTGCTTGAGGAAGGATATTTCTTGAGGGAAATGTTACTTTAAATATCAGCCCTTGGTTGGTTGAGTGGTTTTAAATGGGGTTGGTTGTGACATAAATTAAAATGAAATCAAAAGATGGATCCAAGTGTCCTTTGAGCTCCAAAAATATGTAAGAAAAGGAAAAAATGTAAAGACGGGAATGGGTTGTGTTGTTCAACAGTTGGTTGTGTAGAGCTTTAGGAAAAGGAGAGGTTGCTTCTGTGTTAATAGGACACGAACAAGTCTATGAGAGATAAGGGATTCTTGAGAGACATTCTCAATGGGGAACAAATACACCAATGTGGTGATGTGTAGAGAGAAAAAAACTCTTTGACAGCACGCAAGAGTAGGGGAAGGTTTCTCTGCATGAACCTGTTATGAAACAAAAAAAAATCCTCTCGAATTAGAGGTGAGAACACAAATAAGATAATGCCCAAATTGTTTTTGAGCTTTGGAGAGATTAAAAACCTGTTATGAAACCAGCTCAAAAAAAGATAGAAAAGATAGTTCAACACCTTATAATTCAACCTCTTCGAGGGGGTAACTTCCCTTACATTACATAAATGAACAATTCTTGGATGCTACAAATGAAAATACCTCCTTTCTATATATAGGAGTCTAAGGGGTCATAATATAATCAGAGCCGACATAACAATAATAACGTAAGGGCATAATAATAACAATAGTGGGCTTCTATGGGGCACAATAGTAACAATATGGGCACTACATGGGTACATCAATATAATAAGGGGGTTGTACTAATAACAATAAGGGGTTACACTAGTAGTATAGG
>APFE031227428.1:67840-107079 GCA_000404065.3 Pinus taeda
AATATTGTTTGAATTGGGATATTTTGCAACTTTTGAATAAGTGGCCATACTTCTTCGTCCTTCTTCCATTCATCCCTTGCTTTGTTTATCCAATCTGGTTGGATAATAGAAATAGCACGAAACAATTTCCACATCCTCATCTTTTCTTGAGAGTGCATCTGCAACAAAATTTTGCTTCCCTTTTCTATAGATGATGTCAAAGTCGTAACCCAACATATTTGTGACCCATTTTATTTGTTCTTCTAAAGATAATAGTTGTTCTAAAAAGTATTTAAGACTATCATGATCCATTTTTACCTTGAAGTGTCTTCCCATTGGGTAAGGTCGTGATTTCTTAAGTGCATGTAGTATTGCCAATATTTCCTTCTCATAAATAGCTTTCTTGAGATGTAGCCGTAAAAATACCCAATCACCTACATCAAAACATTTTTCATTGCGATGTTGATCTACAAGTTGTTTCATTTGATTATGCACCAAAGTGGCATTATCCTTAAAAACATGGAGAACTTGTTGTTGATGTTCGATGTGATCTTTCATTGCTTGAACCTTTTTCTTCTTGATATGTCCTTCTAGCTTTAGGGTTTGAGGAGTGGTAATTTCTTCCAATGCTTTACAAGATATAGTTGGATTCATTTCTTGATGCTCGATGTGATCTTTCACTTCTTGAACATTTTTCTTCTTGATATGTCCTTCTATATTGATAATTTGAGGAGTGGTAATTCCAGCCAATACATTACAAGATATGGTTGGATTCATTTCTTCTTTCTCGACGTGATCTTTCACTTCTTGAACCTTTTCTTCTTGATATGTCCTTCTATCTTGAGAGTTTGAGGAGTGGTAATTCTTGCCAATGCTTTACAAGATATGGTCGGATTCATTTCTTCTTTCTCTGGGGTTGGTTCCTCGTGTATATACTCTTCTTTTGATGTTTCCTGATCCTTTTCTTCGTCCTCTTCATAATCTATGTTAATTTCTTCTCAGCACACTTATGACCTTTAGTGCATTTGCTATCACAATTGTAACAAAGCTCTTTTTCTCTTTTTTCTTCCAATTGTTCTAGTGTCACCCTTGCAGGTTGTGGAAGGCTAGGAGAAGTAAAATGTCCATAATTATAGTCGTGAGTGGTTAGATTCCTTGTTTCCATAATTTTTCTTTCAATTTTTCTTGCCCACTTGAATGCCTTCTCCAATGAATCAGGTTCCCAAAGACAATGCTCATGTTGAATGTTATCCTTTAAAGTACCTATGAAGACATCAATCCTTTGCTTCTGTGGAATATCATTTACCCTTATATTCAATTTTTGAAAGTCCTCAATGTGCTCTTCCATTGAACCCTTTTGTTTGAGATTTTTCAATTGGCTAAAGAAGGAGTTTCTCTTTGTATCCTCATAATGTGCTATCATTTCCTCCGTGAAAATTGACCACGTGACAAGTGGTTTATGAGTACAAAGCCCTTTATACCATAAAAATTGATTTGGTTCTAAATAATTAGATGCAATACATACCTTTTGTAACAGTGGTACACCATGTAGATCAAAATATTTCTCTATATGTAGTATCCAATTTACCGGATCCTTCTCATCAAACTTCCTCATCTCGCTTTTTCTTGATTTTAGGAGCTCGATATTGAAACAACTATAACTTTGTAATTTCGGATCTTCCAGTTCTAAAATTGCGACCTATGGTAACCCTCTGCGTCCTCTCTCCAATGCCACCAATCTGATTGAATTTAGATTCTCCAAGAAAGAGTTACGCACAATCTCCCAAAAGGACCTGATTATATACCTTTTCAGAAGAGCGAACTTGTATGAAGTGCCACGTGTCACTGTTTCAACCTTAGGATCTGAAAAATATACACAGGAAACTATAGTTCGTCCTCTTTCTGTAACTTCTTATGAAATTTTAATATGATGCTCAAAACAAACAGATTGCAGAAAAACACACATAAAAACCAGACACAAAATATTGTTGGAAAAGGCTTCAGCCTCAGGTATTCTCTCTCACATTTTCATTAAAAAAATTGAATATAGTGTTACAAATAAATAGATGAGAGACAATGTTCTCAAGATAGTGCGTGCTATCTTAGACACCTTTGGTTGAGATAATTTCTCCTTTGGTTGAGATAATTTCTCACCAGACACACACCAATATAGGAGTTACCTAAACTAACTCCTATATTAGAGGAACAACCCAAGAGTTAGGCACAAATTCCTAACTTTGACTATTTAATTTATTTATTTATTTTTGATTTATTATTGTTTTATGAGATAGGCTAACATTCCGCCCCCCCCAATGATAAATCCAAAATAAGAATGAGGAACCATCTTCCAAGTTCTCATGTTGATCCTCAAAAATATTTCCTGAAAAAACCGCCAAATCTAGATGCTGAATAAACTACAATATGAAGAGACTGAGTCAGCTACATGACTGATTCATCTCAGAAGGACACTTGACAACTCCATCATGTGCCAAGACGCAAAAGGGTCCAATTGTCCTTTGCTTGAAAACAGCATCTGGTGTCCACTGACACAATTTGATGGACGTCCACTGGCGTATTTGCTGATGATGATCACCCACTAGCTGAAGATGTCGAAAAACAACTCAATGTTTCTTTTGCTATGATGAAAGCTGCTCACTGCTGCTTTGGCTATCAATCGCCCACTAGCAAATTTGTTGTTGCTCACTACTGATGACAAATGCCCACTGGCTGATGAGGATGCCCACTGGCTGCTTTACTGATGTTGTTGAGACTTTTAGTCTGACAACCACTTGCCAATTTCATTGACATTTCCCCCCTTTGTCAACTAAAAGGAGAGACAATCTTCTCCAAAATATATGTGAACTCCCCCCCTCAGGTGTAGGAGAGTTTCACTGTTGTACTCCCTCGTTCAACTGCATGAGAGTACCATCATCGGTTCACTGCTAGTTGCACTATGTGTGATTGTAGTCGGTTGTAGAACTGAGACAATCTTTTGACTATGGATGACCATTCCCAAGGATCAATCCATTCATAATGTATCTTCAATCTGGCTAATTTTTGTTGGCTGTGACACTTTTCTGAGGAATGATTTGACTTGCCACAATGGCAACAAGGATGGAGATCAAAACACTGACCTTCCATATGACTGGTTCTTTGACAATGAGAAAATTTCGGTTGGACATCAACTTCAGGTTGCGTGCAATTCTATTTTTCTGCAATTTTCTTAGAACCTGCTGAGGTATGTTGTGCAAGAAATCCTGCACTGATGAACTTAATTGGATTGGAATAATCTGGGATATTTAAGTTGTTGTCATCAGTGACATATCCTAAGCCTCGTTGATTCTTGTTATTTGAATCTCTTCCCAGGGCTTGATGATAGGTTTGGAAGAAATTTGAATTTGATCATGAACAACTTCGACACTTGAAGTTGTTTGGGTGAGTGATTTGGAATCAACATCTTTATCTTCATCTGTATGGTTGAATGACTTGGAAGAAGCACTCTTTTGTTGCAACTCATCTCTTTGTATTTGTGACTCTATTTGAAGAAACTCAATGGTTTCATGTGTTTGTCGTAGATGTCGTGAAAGATCAGCAAGAGTTTCTTTGCTGATGTGCACCATGTCTTCATCACTGGAGATGATCAAACTATGAAGAATGTTTAACAACTGAATATGTTGCGCCATCCGAACTTGCTCACTTGAAATCAGGCTCTCTTGTCATAGATGTCGTGCTTTGAACTGTTTCACTTGATTTTGTTACTTGCATGACAAGCTCGCTTGCTATGGGACTTGAATGGGACGCTCGCTTGATTTGTTTCTTATTGCACTTGCTGGGAACACTTGCTAGAGTTTTAAAACTTTCTTGCTTAAACTCTAGAATTCACGCTTGCTTGATGTCGATCATGTTTGCGTGAATGCTCACTTGCCTTACTTTATGACTTCACGCTCACTTGAAGGAATAACCATGCTCACTTGATGTTGATCTCAACTTGCTTGATTGGTGTTAGAGTTGAACTTGTTTGGTTACTTTGATGGTTGTTGCAATGATCTTCACTCTGACTCACTTGAAGGTTTGAACTTTGTACTGTTTTGACACAAATTGCTCGAATGAATACTCACGCTCGCTTGCAGGAGATGTGAACGTATTTCTTGTTTTCTTTAGAGTTAAAATTCGTGCATTCACGTGATTCTGCTTAAAGGAAGGGTGTCGAACACTTCTGCACTCATAGCACATTATCGCTGCTCTCTTTAGTTTCAAATCTCCATCATCTTCAAGCAATAATGCTCCTACCACAGGCTTTGTGTCACTGCAATTCTCTTCACGCAATCTCTTTCCATTGTCTCAGCATACATTATGAACAAACTCACACGGATGCGCCGAAGTGTTCAGCCATAGCGCGTCGCTGGATTTTACCACTGGCTGTTTTACTCTTGGGAATCTTGAAGGCAGCTAAATTATTCCTGCAGTTTCCTGCAATTTACAAAAAAACACACATAAAAACCAGACAAAAAATATTGGCGGAAAAGGCTTCAGCCTCAGGTATTCTCTCTCACAGTTTCATTAAAAAAATTGAATATAGTGTTACAAATAAATAGATAAGAGACAATGTTCTCAAGATAGTGCGCGCTATCTTAGACACCTTTGGTTGAGATAATTTCTCACCAAACACACACCAATATAGGAGTTACCTAAACTAACTCCTATCTTAGAGGAACAACCCAAGGGTTAGGCACAAATTCCTAACTTGGAATATTTAATTTATTTATTTATTTTTGGGTTTATTATTGTTTTATGAGAGAGGCTAACACTACTTTCCCCAGGTCACCTGTCTGGAATGTAATTCAGGAGTCTCCAAAAAGACCGATTTCCTCATATCATATATTCGCAAATATAGCGTGAAAATCTTTGAAATTCAGACCCGAGGTTCAGTGAGATTTTGTCTCAAATGGGTTTTTTTTCGCTTCTGAAATGTCGCAGGAAAAAAGTTATAGCGAAAATGCCACGATGACCTATTTGGAGTAGCGAAACCCTAAAATCCAAAGCTCTAATACCAAATGTTATGAAACAAGGTCACAAAAAGATAGAAAAGATAGTTCAACACCTTAGAATTCAGCCTCTTCAAGGGGGCAACCTCCCTTACATTACATAAATGAATAATTCTTGGATGATACAAATGAAAATACCTCATTTCTATATATAGGAGTCTAAGGGGTCATAATATAATGAGAGCCGACATAACAATAATAATGTAATGGCATAATAATAACAATAGTGGGCTTCTATGGGGCACAATAGTAACAATATGGGCACTACATGGGTACATCAATACAATAAGGGGGTTGTACTAATAACAATAATGGGTTACACTAGTAGTATAGGGGCCTAACAAAACCAGTTGAAGGAACCTCACAGAGGATTGTTGGGTAGAATCATTATAAGGAGTGGTGGATTACCTGTAGCACTACTGAAATTTCCTTCATGGTGGACTCCCTTTTTCTAAAATTGGCGGACGAAGGCAGAGTGACCTTGTGGTATCCTGTTTCAATTGATCATTTTTGAATTTTTCCCTCTGAAGCACTCCACCTCAATCTTTGGAATCTGGCTTGGGGTTGAAAGCTATAAGTATTAGTGGATGTATCTTATCTATGGTTGGGTGGAGAGTTAGAGTACCATGCGTAGTTTCCAACCCTCTTTGTCGTATAAGGTATGTTATCTAACTATGCGTTTGATATCTAAATGAAATCTACATGCTAAACATGTTGGCTACAAGCAAGGGTTCTCTACATGAACCTGTTATGAAAAAAAAAAAAAAAAAAAAAATCCTCTTAGGGTGGAGGTGAGAATGCAAAGAAGACAATGCCCAAAATGCATTGTTGTTGAGATTTGGAGAGATTAAAAATTAGCTAAAGAAACCTCATAGAGGCTTGCTGGGTAGAATCATTATAAGGAGTAGTGGATTACCTATAATACTAAAGAATTTTTCTTCATGGTGGACTCCCTTTTTCTGAAATTGGTGGACGAAGGCAGAGTGACCTTGTGGTATCGTGTTTTAATTGTTCATTTTCGAATTTTTCCCTCTGAAGCACTCCACCTCAAGCTTTGGAATCTGGCTCTGGGGTGACAACTATAAGTATTACTGGATGTAGCTTATCTATGGTTAGGTGGAGAGTTAGAGTCCCACTCTTAGTTTCAAACCCTCTTTGTTGTATAAGGTAAGTTATCTAACTATGTGTCTGATGTCTGACTGAAATGCACATGTTCAACATGTTGGTTACAAGCTTGCGTTGGTTAAGAAATGTGATTTTCCACGTGTTAATAGATACAAAGTTCCTTGTATAAATGCTTGAAGCAATAGTTGAAATTTTGTGTTCTCTGTGAGCATGAGTAACACTGATTTTTAGTTTAGATCACTAAATTAACCTCTGTGTGTATTTGTGAGATTCCATGAAATTGGTAGTTAGCATGTATTGTGGATATCTATGTGTATAAGTTATGTATGACTAAGAACAATAGTTGTAGCTTGTCTATGGTTGGGTGGAGAGTCAATGTCCCAATATCAAATGCCTAATTAAACTCGAAGATAAGTATATTTTATGTTCATTTATAGAAATGGATGTATGCTTATGTTTTCTGAGTTGAAATGATGCCATTGATAATTGATTGGTATGGTTGTCGATATCGTTCTTAATAGTACTTGAATGTTGTGATGAATTCATGTGTGAGGAACTATCTATCTATCTATATATATATAGGAATATAGTATCTCTGCCATGTATTTCTCTTTGTATGTGAGTTGTTGGAGTATAGGTAGTGTTTCTTAACATTGTGCAAAAGAGTTGCTCAAGTTCCTTATGATTATGAAGGAAGGTACTCAGTGCATATCAGGAGCATGTTATTTTTATTCTGATTCACATCATTAGACCCATGTGTAACCTTCAGTAGGTTTAGCCAAAATTCGCAGCGCCTACGAAATGTTAGGAAGGATGTGGAAGGTTTCTAAGTGCTAATGCTTGTAAAACAAGATTGAATATTCTTATGGGGCCCATCAATTCTAGGGTCAAGAAATTAGGCCAAAAGTTTGAACCTCAATGTGAATGACGCCCAAGGGAGTGTCACCGAACTATTCAGTGGGACCCACTAGTCAAGGTCAGGTCAGTTGGGCCCAATGGTCGAGTTGGGAAGAACAGTTGGTTGGGGCCAGGCGAAAGAATGGTAGTCGGGCTAGGTCAGGAGTAGAACCAGGTTGGTTTGAGTGCCTAGGTCAAGGGTTGGGTCGATTAGCTAGGTCAGGGTTGGGACCTTGGTTAGGATTATGTTTTGTGGAATTGTGGGTGAGGTTGACCTTCGACTACCCGAAGGAGTGTTCCTAACCAAGTGGGGTGCCATCATGGTAGTGCAACCATGTAAGGTGTCAAGTGGGTTGTCACCTAGTTTCCATGTGGATATTATTGATGACATGGAAAAGTTGTAATTGACATGTCTTTGAATGATCATATCTTATGATCTATAAGTTGGATCGCAGTAAAAATTATATTGTTGGAAAGGTCTCAAAGAAACAAACATAGTGATGGTATTAATTTTAGGTTAGGAAGTAGTTGGGGAAAAGTGAAAAATTTAGACGGTCCCCATTTCCATAACTTAACCATGGAGATTGGGTGAGGATAGTAACTACCACCTTCTGACCTTATTGAGGGCAAGGTTTAGTAGGGGGTATGTTACAACAGGTGCAGAGAAGGGGTCGAGTTATCTACATTGTGGAGTCGATGGGGGATGTGAGCATGTTGCTTGGAGGCTATTAGATTTGGTATCTTGACCTAGTTATGTATGGTACTGGTATGTTTAGGTAAGCCATCATCTTACGGATTCGAAGCCTAGCTCATGGGTGACCTATTTTTGATATATTATGAGAAACATGGCCTATTGTTGAGTGGAATATTTGATGGTTTCATCCAATAAGAGCTTTCTTAAAAGGATAAGTATTTATTTTTAATATTTATATATTTTCTAGAGTAGTTGTTCATGTACTTTGATTTACTACTTGTGGAAAATAATTTAATGGTGCCATTTATGCTATTTTATACTTGTTTGTGGGAAAATTGTATTTTAGAATTCTTTATTTGTGCACAACTGATGTTATAAGAAATGAATTGAAAGAATTTTCTAGAAAAAACAATTTACAAGGTATTGTTCAAACATCTATATATTCCACTCAAGTGGATCTCCAAAAAGTTAAAAGAAATAATTCCAAGGTATTTGGATATATCCATAAGTATATTACACCTACTCAAGATCATGACCATGTTATTCATATGCAACCTAGAAGTGTACCATCTAATATTAGGCCTTATAGTTATCCATATACATAAAAGAGTGAGATTGAGTGCATGCTTCAAGAAATGTCATAGGTTGGCATCATTCAACCTAGAGAGATTGCTTTCTCTTCACCATTTGTCATGGTTATAAAAAGGGATGGTTCATGGTGTACGTGTCCAAATTATAGAAAGCTCAACAAAATGAAAATCAAATATAAGTTTCCTATTCATGTCATTGAGGAATTATTAGATGAATTGCATGGATCAATTTTCTTTACTAAGTTGAATCTCCATTCTAGATATCATCAAATCATAATGAGGCAAGAAGACATTCCCAAAATAACATTTAGAAGAGAGGAAATTCATTATGATTTCTAGTTATGCCATTTGGACTTACAAATGCACATTCAACATTTCTAAGCTTGATGAATTCTATTTTCAAACTCCTTGTTAGAAAGTTTGCATTAGTATTTTTTGATGACATATTGATCCACAACAAATCTTGGAAAGAGAATGTGCAACATGTTGAAAGGGACTTAACACTATTGGAAGAGCAACAAATATATGGAAATCCTTCCAAGTGTAACATGGGCTTCAAAGGTGGAATATTTTATTCATATTGTATCCCATGAGGGTGTTAAAGTGGACCCTAACAAAATCAAAGCTATGAGGGAATGGGAAATCCCAAAGTCCTTGAATAAATTGAGAGGATTCTTAGGATTGATAGGATACTACTATAAGTTTTTCAAGAACTATTCCCATATAGAAGCACTAAAAAATTATTGAAGAAGGAAACATATTCTTGGACCAAAGGGCCAACCAAAGCTTTTGAAAATATTAAAGAGATTATGTATACATATCCCATCCTTGCAACACCTTACTTGAAAAATCCTTCATTATGGAGTGTGATGCCTCAAGGCACAACATTGGCATAGTTCTAATTTAAGAAGGAAGGTCCCTTTCCTTTAGAGGTAGCTAACTTAAAGGAAAGAACTTACTTAGACCCATCAATGAAAAATAAATGTTGGTAACATTACATGCAATTAAGAAATGACGTCCACACCTAATAAGAAGATACTTCAAAGTAAAAAAAATCATGATAGTTTGAATTTCTTCTTCGAACAAATAATATATTCAAAGGAGAAACAAAAATGGGTTACAAAGATGTTGGGCTATGAATTTGAAAAATATTCAAATGTAGAAAAAAAATTATCATGGCAAATGCACTCTAAAGGAAATAGGGGCCAACAAAAGGTTTACTATGCACTATTTCCAATCCATAACCTAACTAAGTGGAAGAAACAAGTTTTGAATGGAAGAAAGATGAGAAGGTATGAAATATCATTCAACAACTATAGGAAGACTCCGATGTAGTATAAAAATTTGTGTGGAAGAATGATTTTTTGTCATATTAATATTGCTTATACTTATGTAAGAATTCTCAACTTGGAATTACACACTTATTTATAGGAGGAAATTTAGAGTTATTTAAGACACACCATAGGATCAATACATTATTTTGCGGGGAGGCATCAAATCATATGTACAAATTGTTTTGGTTGAATGTGTGGTTGACAAAAATAAGGGAGAAACAATCGAGACCCTAGGGGTCTTACAAACATTAGTCATATGACGCCAACATTAGGAATAAGTTTCAATGGATTTTATTAAAATTCTACCCAAATTTGAAGGAGAGAGCCTCACTATAATAGTGGAAGATTGAATAACATAGTATGTCCATTTTTTCTCTCTTTCTCGTCCTTTTAAGTCAAGTGTTGGGCCTCCCAAATAGGTAAAACATAAGGCTCATATAACCACTCCTCAACATATAAAGGTTACATTAAACCTTCCTTTTATCATTTAATAACACTTTCCTAGCTTAATGAGTTCTTAAGTGTGTCAAGGACATTTTTCATGCTTTACATGCCTAACATGGTTATGTGCAGGATATTAAGAAGAATTTTCACAAATTTTAGAATATCTATCCAGAGAGATTCATGGGGCCTACTCCCTACTATAGAATACTTCTAACTTGATTTTATGAGGATAATAAATACTCCTTCCTACTTCTAAGTGGTGACCCAGGAAACATGATCCAACTTTTTAAGGATTTTGGAGGGAAAATAGTACTCCAGTCAAGAAGGCTCCCCCTACCCATTTTGTATAAATATAGGGATCTAGTAGCCCAATAGAACAAGTAGGAGTAGGAGAATAATAACGTAGAGCATTAGGAGAAGTTTAGACTTCAAGTTCTGCAACTTTTGCCATGTATAAGAAATTCTTCAGTTTATGGAAGTGATCTTTGATATTAGTCTTTAGTCTAGCTTTTCCTTAAGGGTTGCGAGCTTCCTTGGGTTAGGGCCCACCCCAGGTGCTCAAGTTCCCTCCTGTACCATTATTATTGTATTTTATTATCTCTACAACTTCTTTATGAACATTAACTTTTTGCATGGTTATTTAAATGGTTTATGAACAATATTTGCTTACAAAGTATCTGAGAATTAGATGATAATATTGGTAGTTGTTACATATTTCAAAATATAAGTCTTCTTTATGCATTTAGTTCACTCTATTTTCTATTGTTTTTTTTTTTCCATCATTTGTTTTTTATTGTTTATGCACAGCCCCTTGTTTTGCAGCCACATGAAACCCTACAGGCTTGTATATTGTTGCATCAACCCTACCACATCTGATGTGATAAATTCAACATGTGTGTCTTATCATGTTTTAACCTCTCCTTAGCATATTTTCATTAAACCTTGCATTTAGTGTATCTTCCTACTCGTTGGATTGCTTCATCTAGCAAAATAGGAACTCCTGTAGAAGTTTGCAATTCACCTCTGAAACCCACCTAAATTTTCACCCAACTCATGATTTGCCTTCTTTGATGTATTAAAACACTCTTAGAAACTTGACAATTGAATTTAGAAGTAGAGATACCATGTAGATTCCCTTGTTTTAATTGTTGTAGAAATTTCTTCTAACCTACAAAATTAGAGTTTATTATTTGCAAGTTTTTATTTCAACAGAGTCTTTACTTTCTTTGCAAGATATAATAGGTGTGATTTTACTTCTTTCCAGTTAGAATAGTTTGCCATCATTTCCTATAATTAGCTTAAGTTTACTTCTTGTCTTTCATTTATTATAATTTCAAATTTTCCTATAACATAGAATAATTAGATTTATCTTTATATAACCATATTTCATCTCAGTACTTCCACCTCCATACAAGTTAGCAAAGGGTAAGAGACAATTCCTTTGTATGAATCCTAGTTTTATCATTAAATTTCATCTCCTTGGGAGTTGTATCATTTTTCCTACAATATTGAGTGCCATCAATGAGTACAATGGAAAAATCATTCATGGAAAGAATCCAAAAGCTACTTGGAATACCAAAATTTATTGTAAGTGAAGAGATCCAATTTTCATTGGAAATTTTTGGGTTGAATTATTTTATTTTTTGGTACTCAATTGGCTCACAACTCAATGTACCATATTCAATCTAATGGGAAAAGTGATATTTTGAATAAATGTTTAGAAGGCTATCTATATTTCTTTGCATATGATAAACCATCACAATGGCTCAAACGGTTTCCCTTGGAAAAGTGTTGGTACAACAAATCCTTCCATACTTCATCAAAAATGTCACCATTTATGGAACTTTATGGATATCATCCTCCATCCATCACATCATCCTTGAAAGGGACTATAAAGACTCAAGAAGTATAGGGCCACATACAACACCAAAAACAAGTTCTCAAACTATTAAGTGAAAACTTAGTTATAACATAAAATGGGATGAAACAATAGGCAGATCAATATCATAGTGAAAGGTAATTTGAATTTGGTGATTGGGTATTTTTAAGACTACAACCATATAATTAAATTTCCTTAAGAAATAAAAGAAGGAAAATAAATTGGCACCAAGGTATTATGGCCCTTATAAGGTTTTAGAAAGGATTATAAATGTGGCTTACAAATTGGAGTTACCGACATCTCCATGTCTACATCCAATCTTCCATGTTTATTCCTCAAATAAGGTAATTAGTGACAAGATCCCAGTCCAAACTATTTTTACTAGAGATCAATGAAGAAGGGAAAATCATACTAGAACCAGCAACATTCTTGGAAACAAGGACCAAGTAGTTGATAAATCTAGCAATTACTAACCACCTCATCAAATGGAAGAACCTACCAGTGGAAGAGTGGGCATCGGAAGATGAGTTGTTCATGCATAAACACTCATAGATACTCAAGTGTCGAGGAAAACACTTGCTTGATGGTAGGGGAATTTTAAGACCTATATATGTCCCATGATAACCCTAAAACTCGTTATTAAGCCCTATATATTGAGTGATTATTTTTTCTATTGTTATATTTTTTAAGTAGGATAGAACATTTCATTGTTCCATTTTATTATAATTATACCCTTTGTCTCCTGCACACACACACACTAAGAGACCTAGTTTTAGGATCATCCAATATTGTCTTATACATTGTATTCATTGTCAATGGAGGTTTTCCCCTTGAAGTGGATTGTAATTATTGTTTTCTTATCATTTTAAGCCATAAGGTTGAAATTTCATAGGGCTTAAATTTGAGAAACATAAATAGATGAGGAAATTTTTTATAATTTCATTAACTATTGAAATAATTTATCAATGATGTGAAAGGTTGTCAAAATGAAAGAGAAAGTTACATATTTTGAAATATTGTTTTTAGATTTTTGATGTCCCATTTGGATATCCTATCTTTGAATGCATTTTTACTCCATTTACCTAGCTAAAATGGAAGAATAACCTATATGGTTAGAAAACATATTCTGATACCTTTCCAATGGTATATGGAAATCCATAGAACTCCTCACAGTTCAGGAGAAATGATTTTTCTAGTATTTAGTATACATTATAAAAATTTCACAAGCCAATCCAACGAGTGGACAACTTAGCCTAGTATATACCCCAAATGCACTAAAAATGGGTGCGAGAAGGAGCATTTCAAGTGACTCACTCAAGCAAGTTAGGATATTTGCAAAAAAGTGAAGAAAATGAGTTCTTAGGTTCATACCTCATGAACTAGAAGTGAAGAGGAGTTTATTTGGAGAGACTTTCTGGGAAGGATTTTTGGCACATGTTTTAAGGGTTTTTAGCTTATTTTGGAAAGGTTTTTTGACTTATTTTGGAAGGATTTTTGGTACACTTTTCAAAGTTTATCATCCTAGTTAGAAGGATGATTGAAAACATATTCTTTAGGGATGAATTATGTCCCCTTTGAAGGCTTGTCTTGAGAGTAGTGACATGTCCCTATTGACGTTGAATTTTGGGACCAAAGCTTTGGTACAAAGAAGGCCAAACTCAGGCTTGTTTTGAGGGCTAAATTTTGGTGTGTTTGAATGTAATTTTAAGAACTAAGTTAAAACCCTATGGAGGATGAAAATTTCTATAGACTGAGTTCTGTTGATAAGGAGGTCGAGTTCAAGGATCATTTGTTGAGGAAAATTGTGTTGCTAAGAAGGTTGTGTTTTGTGAAGTACATAGGAGTAGCTTTCAAGAGGGTAGACTTTATTTGACTAATATTAACCCTTGTACAAGCTTTGGTATTGATAAATAAGGGATGTGGCGCTTCCTTTCAATTAGTGCTAAAAAAATTGAATGTACTCTTTATATATATTAAGAAAAATATTCCATGGTTTTCCACGTAAAAATATTTGTGCTTTGTATATTTATGTGCTTTGTTTTATATTTGTGAATTAATTTACAAGTTTTTGAAGTTAAAATTTTTTCATATTGATTAACCCCACCCCCCACCTCCCCCCCTTCTTAATATTATTGAATATTTCAACAATTGTTATTAGAGCAAGTTCCTTCAGAAACAGTTTGACCACTAGAATGTATATCTCAGTGAGATTCATGGACACGTAGGTAGAATACACTAAACATGGTCTTCCATTGTTTGATGAAAAAAATTATTCCTTTTGGAGCATAAGCATGAGAGTTTTCTTACAAGCACAAGGAGTTGATGTTTGGAAAGTTGCCCCAAATGAATACAAGGTATCAACCTCTCTCCAACATATATTGTTGGAAGAAGACTATATGAAAGTAATTCAAAGGATATGTACGTCATTATAGGAGGGCGGATAAGATCATAATTTTTCAAGGTTATGTATTGTGAATCATAAAAGGAAATATGTGACAAGCTCAAGAATGTGTATGAAGGAGATGAAAAGGTCAAACTTTGGAAAGCTTCAAAATTATGGAGGAAAATTTGAACACCTAAAGATGAAGGAAGATGAAGACATTGTAGGTTATTTTTTCTAGGTTGATGAGTTCGTCAATACCATAAGAAGACTGGGAGAGAAGACTAAAAAAACAATCATCATTTAAAATATACTAAGATCTATCCCAATGATAATTGATTCTAAAATATCATATTTATAAGAAAGACAATATCTTGCTACATTGAGTATGAATGAGCTACATGCAATTAGTATAGCATATGAAATGGGGACAAGACAAGAAAATCCATCCAGAAGGTGTTAGAAATGTAGCAAGAAAAGGCTTAATTTTTACTTGTGCCTTAGTCAAATTGAGTAATTCAATTTTCCACATCAGTAGGATGCTTGAATTGCATTTAACTTGTGTGACATGGCCTTGTCTACTAGCTAAGTCAGAAAATTTGAGTTGTCGGCTTGGAGTAGAGTTGTGCCTATAGTGATTGCTAAATTTTAGCAATCTAGTTCAGTTATTTTAAGATGAACTCAGTTAACTGAGCTCTAGTCATTAGTTGAGTTAGTTGAAGATCAATTGAGTAGTTATGAGTGTTGTTAACATAGTGATCTCTCATTTAAACTAGTCAAATAGCTAAAAATATCCCAGACATGCATGGAATTCGAATTTCATAGTTGGAGTGGAGGAAAAGGCACATTGTAATTATAGAATGTATACTAGTTGAGTGTATAGGCTTGCCAGTTAATAAAGTGAATTGTTCCTTGGGAATTGTGCAAGAAAATAGGAGGAAATTTCCTATCTTTTAGGAGCTAATTTCCTCAGGAATTTCATAAGGAAATAGGATCAAGTTGGGGCCTTGAATTGGCTAAGTGTTGGCCAGAGTAGGATAGTTAGCAGGAGAATAGGTTTACAGTGCAGGGTGTGCTTTAGGATTGAAGCAATACATTGTAATAGTTTATCATTCTCATCTGATTAATCAAACGCATCAAAGGTTTTTTCCTAGTTGGTTTCCCTTGTAAATCATTATGCTCTTGTGGTGTTTTAATGGTTGCATGTCACTGCATGTGTTTCTAAATTGCGATTTCCATTTTGTAGAATAGTAGAGGAAATTTTTAATCTCTTGATTTTAGTTCGATTTCATCAGTAGTAACAAATTTCTATTAATTTCTACATGGTATCAGAATATAAATCACACTAGAAACTATTCAATATATCTTCTCCTTCAGAGATTTTGATTTTCATATTCAGTGAAGTAGTTTTCTTCTGTGCGGGAAAGTGTCTTTCAACGAGTTGAGATTGGAGTATGCCTTGGAGGGAACCTCGAATTTCATAGCATGGAAGGGCATGATGGAAGCAGTGCTTGATGATAATGGTGTGTTGGAGTACACCAAAACTAACATTCCAAAGCTAGCGGTATTTGATGCACAACAATTAGCCCAATGGAAGAAGGATACTGAAAACTCTAGGAGGATCATCCTGGAGGGTGTGAGAGGCCACATAATCTTGAATTTACATGGAAAGGAGACTCCCTTTTCTATGTGGAATACCCTCACTAAGATATTCAAAAATGGTAGTGATGCCAGGAAATTGGCATTGAGGGACAAGCTCAGAAACATCTGCATGCAAAAAGGAGAAACCATTCCACATTACCTATCCAGGTTCACTCAGTGTCAAGATGATCTTATAGGAGTTGGAGAAAATGTTCCCTTTCTAGAATTAGTGAGCCTAACTCTCCTAAGCCTTCTAAAATCCTGGAAAAAAAACAAGGACTCTGTAAATGGAAGGGACAAATTTCCAAATTGGGAGAGACTCTAGTCTGATCTAGTGCAGGAAGAAATTCGACAGAACATTAGAGATGGATTAACATCAAAATATGAGGAGGAAGAAAATTTTTCCTTGGTTGGGAAGGGAAAGAAGGCCCAAAGAAAACTAGAAACCAGCTAGAATAATGGCAAGAAGAAGGACTTAAGAAAGATAAAATGTTTTTACTGCCATGAATTCAGGCATTATGAAACAAAGTGTTCACACAACAACAAGCCTTCAGAAGGAGCAGGAGTTGAAGCATTTGCCCCAAAATTTGAATTAGACTTCACCCTAATTGCATGCATGGTGAGCATTGTAATGGGGAGTGTGTGGTATCTAGATTTAGGTGCCTCGTTCCATATGACATGATGAAAAGAATTCTTCAGCAGCCTAGAGGAGAAGGATCTCTAGATGCACATAGAACTTGGGGATGGTGGGTGGTACAACACCAAAGGAATTGGTACCATAACCTTTAATAGGGAGTGAAGATCCCATCTTCACCTGAAAGATGTCATGTATGTACCTGGGTTAAATAATAACTTGATCTATGTTGTTGTATTGGAGGATTGTGGCTATGATGTTGTTTTCAGTAAGGGGAAATCCTTTCTGAGACATGTAGCTATCAGGTAGGTGAAACAGATTGGAGTTCGAGTGAATAATTTATACAAACTTGATGTGGAAGCTTGCACTACACTAAGTAGCAAGGTAGGATAAGTTCAGAGTCGAGATGTTGGAGAAATCTTGCATAGGTGCATGGGACACTTACACCATGGTGCCTTAAATATCATGCAACAGATTACCACTAGTCTCTTGAAATGTACCCTTGACTAGCATAATGTCTACATGGGATGCACATTGGAGAAATATGTAAAATCCACATTCTAGGGCTGAGATAGCAGATCTGGAGCAGTCTTGGAGTGATTCCACTCTGATGTATGTGAACCATTTTCTACAACCTCTACAACAAAACACAAGCATTATATGATTTTATTTTATGACTTTTCTAGAAAATGTTGGATCTTCTCCATGCAGAAGAAGGATGAAGTTTTCTCAAAATTCGTTGAGTTCAAAGCATTGGTTGAAAAGGAGATTGGTCAGAAATTGAAAGCCCTGAGAAGTGACAATGGAGGAGATTTTTTTTCCAGCATCTTCAAGGAATTTTGTGCCAAATAGGGTGTTAGAAGAGAAATGGTAGCACCCCATAACCCACAACAAAATGGAGCGGATGAAAGGAAGAACAAAATCATAGTGGGAGTAGAAAGATCCATGTTGCATGATCAAGGGTTTCCATTGCATCTATTGGCAGAAGAGTGCAACCTGCAATTTATTTGCAGAATAGGAGCCCTCATAGAATACTTGGCATGATCAAACCTGAGGAATCTTTCTCTGGGAGGAAGCTAGATGTATCTCATTTCATAATTTTTGGAGCTACTATGTATTTTAATGTCTCCAAGGATAGCAGGAAAAAGCTTGAGCCTACAACTGAGATGGGAGTCTTTGTAGGATACACAGAAACTCCACATAACTATAGGGTGTATTTTCCCTCACCCGGGGTGAAAGTAGTGAGGAGAGATGTCAAATTTGATGAGGAAAAGGCTATGAGATTCTCCATAGATAGAGATCTAAGTATCCCATCAGAGGAGGATCTTCTAGAGCCAAAGAAGGAGAATCATACAAAGCTTTGGGATTTTGTGGAGCAACCAAAAACAAAGGAGAAAATAGGAGGCCTAGTGGAGGCACCCACTCAACTAGAATCTATGAGAGAGGAAAGGAAGAGAACCAGAGAAGCTGACAGATTGGTATAGGATGCACGGGAGCATGTGGGATCTCCTACATATTAGTGAAAGTATAGGAGGTCACCAGACAAGTGCACTGGGTATATTATCTCATGGAAAATCTCATTGAGTCGGAGCCTTCTTCATTTCAGGAAGTAGTTTCTCAACCAATGTGGGTTGATTCCATGGTGGAGGAGTACCACTCCATCGTGAATAATAATGTATGGGAGGTGGTGATGAGGCTAGATAACAAGTCAGTGGTTGATTCCATATGGATCTACAAAGTGAAGCATGCAACTTATGGGAGCAGCAAGATGTGCAAGCCTAGATTTGTGGCAAAGGCTTCTCTCAGGTAGAGGGAGTTGACTATGAGGAAAAATTTTCCCTAGTGGAAACATATTCCTCAATCAGAACCGTTCTAGCATTAGTTGTGTAGATGGGGTAGAAGGTCCATCATATGGATGTGAAGACTTCCTTTCTCAATAAAGTTGTTGAGGAAGAAATTTACATAGATCATCTAGAGGGATTTGAGACATATAACAGGGTGACACATGTGTGTAGACTTAGGATATCATTGTATGGTCTCAAACAAGCACCCCGAGCATGGTACACTCAGATTGACACATATCTCAATGGATTGGGCTTCACCAAAAGTGAAGTAGATGCCAATCTCTATCACAGTGTGGTAGATGGAAAGTTTATTATCTTGATTTTGTATGTTGATGACTTGATACTTACATGCGATGAGTAGTTGTTCTACTATTGAAAAGAGGATTTTGCAAGAGAATTCGAGATGAAGGACATGTCTTGATGCATTACTTCCTTGGGCTGGAAGTATGGCAGGGTGATGGTGAGTTATTTGTGAGTCAGGGGAAGTATGCCTTTGAAATACTTCAGATATTTCACATGGAGGATTGCAAGCCTATGGACACACCTCTAGCTACAATATGGAGAAACGAAAGTGCTTTTATAGGAGAGGTAGTAGATTCTACTAGCTACAAACATCTTATGGGATTCTTTATGTATCCGATTAATACAAGTCTCAACATATGTTATGCAGTTAATCAGTTGAGTCAAGACATGGTGAATCCTACTAAGTTGTATTGGAAGGTAGCAAAGCATGTGTTAAGGTACCTCAGAGACACAACCGAGTATGGGTTATGGTACAAGAGTATAGAGGGAGCGAAGCTCCAAGGCTTCACTAATTCAGACTCAGAATGGATTCCATCAGATAGGAAAAGTACTTCAGGAATTATCTTCGGTGTTGGGTCTACAACTATTTCTTGGTATAGAAGGAAACAAAGGTTTGTGGCACTGAGCTCAGTAGAGGCTGGATACATGGTTGCAATTCAAGTAGCATGTGAGGCCATATGGATGAGGAAAATACTTGTGGGTCATTTCAGTTAAGAGATGGAGCTTATAGTGACTTATTTTGATAATCATAGTTGTATTAAAATGTCTGAGAATCCAATATTTCATGATAAATCCTAGCACATCGATATCATGTACCATCACTTGTAGAATTGTGTCCAAGAGGAGAATTATCTTGCTATAGGGGCCCAAAATATTTAGTAGCAGAAGGATCAGCGTCAGTTGGTGTAGCCAGATGTTGAGGAGCACAGAGCATTGTTGATAGTAGTGTAGGGGGCACAGTGCAGAATCAATAACAATGCATTTTTCCAAGTAGATAGTTGTAGAGACACACATGATTAAGTATTTTGGATGCTTCTCAACTGGAGTTATTGCAATATCAACAACGACAGTGAGAGGGAGTTTTTCTATAGTACATCCCTACAAGAAGAAGATTGGGATTGTGTAGAATAATTTTCCTACTAAGAGGGAGTGTTAGAAATGTAGTAAGAAAAGGCTCAATTTTGACTTATGCCTTAGTCAAATTGAGTAATTTGATGTTCCACATTAGCAAGATGACTTGGATTGTAGTTAACTTGTGTGACATGGCCTTTTCTACTAGTTAAGTCAGAAAATTTGAGTTATAGGCCTGGAGTAGAGTTGTCCATGTAGTGATTGCTAAATTTTAGCAATCTACTTTAGTTATTTTTAGTTGAACTCAGTTAACTGAGTTCTAGTGATTAGTTGAGTTAGTTGAAGGTCAGTTGTGTAGTTATCACTGTTGTTAACTTAGTGATCTCTCAGTTAAACTAGTCAATCAAAAAAAAAAATTAGCCCAGACATGCATGGAATTTGAATTTCCTAGCTGGAGTGGAGGAAAAGGCACATTGTAATTATCAATTGTATATAGTTGTATACAAGCTTGGAAATTAAGTAGGTGAATCATTCCTTGGGAATTGCGTAAGAAAATAAGAGTAAATTCCTATATTTTAGGAGCTAATTTACTTAGGAATTTCGCAAGGAAATAGGAGCAAGTTGGGGCCTTTAATTGGCTAAGTGTTGGCCAGAGGAGGATAGTCAATACGATAACAAGTTTACAATGTAGGGTGTGCTTCAAGATCGAAGCTAGACATTGTAATAATTTCTCATTCTCATCTGATTAATGAAAAGCAATGGGGGGTTTTTTCCTAGTTGAGTTCCCTTGTAAGTCATTGTGTTCTTATGGTGTTTTAATGGTTGCATGTCATTGTGTGTTTCTAAATTGTGATTTGCATTACACAGAATATTAGAGGAAATTTGTAATCTCTTGATTTTAGTTTGATTTTATCAGAAGTAGAAAATTTCTATAAATTACTATGGAAGGGAAGAAACTTCTAAGGTATCCAAGAAGACAAGGAAGAACAAGAAAAAGTTAAAAACAAGCTCCAAATCCAGTGATGACTTAGACGATGAAGAAAAAACTAGCTTTATGATAATGTTAAAAAGAAGAAGTAGAAAATATAAAGGTTATCTTCCTTTAAATTTTTTGAATGTCGCAGAATTGGTCATTATGCTTCTAAATCTCATTTTCAAAACGGGTCAAATAATGATGAAGAAGAAGTTATAATAAAATAAATATCATAAAAGAAACAAAGGAAAGTACAAGGGAAATTTCTTCAAGCAGAAAAGTCTAATAAATATGATGATAGTGACCATGAGGAATGTAGGCTTTCCCTACAAGCCCAAAGCAAAAGAAGCCAATAATATATTGATAGTGGATGCTCAAAGCGTATGACTAGAGAAAAAAAATATGTGTAACATTGGAGAATTAAAAGGAAGGGTTTGTCACTTTTGGGAATGATAACTTCACCAAAATATAGGGAAAGGCACAATTTTCCTTGGAAGCAAAGGTGTGGTGGAAGAAAATGTTTTACTTGTTGAATATATGAAGCACAATTTGTTAATTGTTCAAAAAATGTGATCATGGAGGCACAATTTGTTCAATTCAAAATAATGTGAAATAAGGAAAGAAGGATCATGGAAATTGGTTGTAATAGAAATATAACTCCAAACAACATATACATCCTGAATGAGATTGGAAAGGAAATATCTTAGGAAAGGAAGATGAAAGTTGGGTTTGGAATAGGAGATTGGGGCATATACACTTTGAAAATATTTTCAAGGTCAACAAGAAGGAAGTTGTAAGGATATTCCTGAAATTACAAAGCCTTCAAGCACTATGTGAAAGTATTTTCAACATGGAAAGCAAACATGAGTTGAGTTCAAAACTAAGGAACATTCCACGAAAAAACCACTGGAACTTGTACATACTAATTTAGGTGATCCAACAAGAATAAAAGTACTAGATGGTGAAGAATATTTCATGTTGCTTGTTGATGACTACACAAGGATGTACAAGGTTTTTTTTCTTAAAATTAAGTCAGAAGCTTTTGAAAATTTTAGAATATTCAAGGAACTTGTTGAAAATGAAATTTATTTGAAATTCAAATATTTGAGATCAGATAATGGAGGAGAATTTACTTCAAATGAATTCAATGACTAATGTGAAGAACATGGAATAAGAAGAAACTTATCAATATCTAGAAGGCCTTAGCAAAATAAATTGGTTGAAAGAAAGAACATAATTATGGAAAATATGGCCATATCTTTGTTGCATAAATCCAAGATAAGTAATATCTTTTGGGTACAAAAATACATACAATTGTTCACATTTTGAACATAGGATTGCTTGAAAGCAACAATGAAAAAACTCCCTATGAACTGTGGAAGGGAAGACTAGCTAGTGCAAAGAATTTCATAATATTTGGATGCAGATGTTACATAAAGAGCGATGACCAAAAGTTAGGAAAGTTTGACTCCCAAACAGATGAAGGCATACTTGTTGGGTACTCATGTAAAATCAAAGCATACAAGTGCTATAAGTTTAGACTCAACAAGGTAATAGAAAGCATCAATGTAAAATATGATGAAACAAACTTGTTGAAGACCAAGGAAAGAAAACACCCGCACATCTTTGAAGAATAGGAAGAGGAAGAACAAAAGAAAGAGGAAGACAAAGAAGAAGAGGAACACCAAGAAGAGAAGAAGCCAAAGGTATAACAAGAAAAAGTAGATAATCAATAATATTTTCATACATCTTCCATGACACCTAAACATTGGTATCAAAAGAATAATCCACTAGAACAAATCATTTGGGAGAAGAGTGTAGGAGTATAAACTTGAAGAAGAAAATAAGCATAAATTGTAAAGAAATGAAATTTATCACTATTGTCCACCATTGAACCAAATAACTTTTAGGAATATGGGAATGATGAACATTACATAAAGGCCATGGAAGAAGAACTAAATCAAATTCAGAAGAATGTGTTAGAAAATAAATAATAGAGCAATGGAACATATAAAATATTACAGAAAAATAGACAAAGAAAATCATAAAACAAGAGAGACACAGATATACATGGTTCACCCAATTTGGGCTACGTCCATGAAGAACATTCAGCCCTTCCTTTTATATTATATAGCAAAATGAAGAGATACAACCTACAACAAATTTGATGTAGTCTCCACTTCACTCTCACACAATCTCTCCTCTTTTCTTCACGCGCAGAATAATACACAACCACAATAGAATTCCCTCATAGAAACCAAGGGTTGCCTTCTATGGAAAATAAACCTAAATTAACATAAATTATACCGTCAGATCTTCTTCCTAATGAATGGCCCAGATTTACAAGGCAATTTTTCATCTAATTTTTCGCCTCGAGGGTGTTTCCCAACCTCCGTGTTATGAAACCTGCTCACAAAAATATAGAAAAGACAGATCAATGACTTAAAAATTAGCCTCTTTGAGAGGGCAACCTCCTTTACATTACACAAATGAACAATTCTTGGATGATACAAATGACAAGACCTCCTTTCTATATATAGGAGTCTAAGGGGTCCCAATACAATCAAAGCCTACATAACAATAATATTGTAGGGGCACATCAATAACAATAGTGGGTGTCTATGGGGCATAATAATAACAACATGGGGACTATGTGGGCACAATAATACAATAAGGGGGTTGCACTAATAACAGTAAGGGGTTACACTAGTAGTATAGGGACCTAACATACCCCTCTCCTTCAAAAAGTGTTTTCCTCAATGCTTGAGTAGTTCTAAATGCTTCTGTATAAAATTCTCATCCTCCCGTGTGGAATCTTCAGCGGGTATGTTCTTCCACTTGATGATATACTCTAAAATTGATCAATTTCGTAGCTGTCAATTTCTTGTTTTTATGACTACTTCCAGTTCCAATATGATTTTTCCTTCCTCTTCAAGTTCTAGCAATATTGTTTGAACTGGGATCTTCTCCCCTATAACCTTATTTAAGCATGAAACATGGAAAACTGGGTGCACTCGGGAAGATGCAGGAAGCTCCAATTTGTATGCATAGTACCAATCTTTTGTAACACCTTGTACGGACCAAAATACTATGGTGACAATTTATTATCCTTCTTAGCTTGCTTGAGGGACATTTGTTTGTATGGTTGCAGTCGTAGAAATACCCAATCACCTACATCAAAACTTCTTTCGCTACGATGTTGATTTTTCTGTTGTTTCATTCTATTCTACGCAAAAGTGAGGTTATCCTTTAAGAGTTTGAGAACTTGTTGTTGATGCTCGATGTGATCTTCCACTCCTTAAACCTTATAATTTTATTTTAAAGACGATGTGATAGACAGTGGATGATATCCACAAGTGCCCTAAACGGGATCATTTTTATTGCAGTATGGAAGGAATTTTTATACTGCCATTCAGCCAGAGGCAACCACTTGACCCATTGTGTCTATTTATCAGATACAAAGCATTGAAGATATCCTTCCAAACAGTTGGTCACTATCTCAGTTTTCCCATCAGATTGAGGATGACAAGATGAGTTATGAGCTAACTAAGTACCCAAATATTCCACCTCTTGTACTAGAAAGAAACATTTGGAGCTGTTTGCATATAATTGTTTCTCCTCCAATAATTTAAGCACCCTATCAACATGTTGAACATGATCCTTCCAAGACTTTTTGTAGATTAGTATATCATCAAAAAATACTAACACAAATTTTCTAAGGAAGGGTTTGAACATGGAATTCATCAAAACTTGAAATGTAGAAGATGCATTGGTAAGGCCAAAAGGCATGACCAAAAATTCATAATGACCCTCATGAGTTCTAAATGTTGTTTTTGGAATGTATTCAGTTTTCATTTTGATTTGATGATATCTTGAATGAAGATCAAACTTGGAGAAGTAAATTGCTCCATGTAATTCATCCAATAATTCATCAATGATAGGAATGGGAAATTTATCTTTAATAGTAAGCTTAATGAGCTCCCTATAATCTAGACACATGCACCATGATTCATCTTTCTTGTGCACCAATACCACTGGAGCAGAGAAAGAACTTTGACTAGGTTGAATTATATCAACCTCTAGAATTTCTGCAACCATACGTTCAATTTCATTCTTTTGGGGATATGGATATCTGTAAGGCCTGATGTTTGGGGAAAAACTTCCTAGAATCAAATGAATAGCATGATCATGATCAAGAATAGGTGGGAGGCATTTGGGAGTCTCAAGTACCTTGGAATGATTGTCCAAAACGTTTTAGAGATATGGAGAAATAGATGATTTCAATGTGGGAACCTATATTGAACATAATTGTGCAATTACACCCCTGTTGTTCTTTCTTTAGAATATTTGTCATGCTATTAGAGCTGATTATCTTTCCTGGTTTCCTTGTGATACCCCTTACTTCAATTTCCTTTCCTTCCCAAAAAAATTTCAAGAAAAGTTCTTGAAAATTAAAAACTATCGTACCCAAAGATTGTAGCCATTGGACTCCTAGTACAACATCTGCACCACCCATTGGAATGGAAAGCATTGGACTATTCAATACATATTCTCCCATGGATAGCTTGATATTATGGCACTTTCTAGAGAAATTTATGGTTCCTCCATTTCCAACCATTACTTGACACTTTGGTGCTAGATATAGGAAGCAATTCAATTCCTTGGTTATCTTACAATGAACAAAATTATGGGTACTAACCGAATCAATCAACACTATTACATTTTTCTTCTTGATATGCCCTTCTATCTTGAGAGTTTGACAAGTGGTAATTCTTGTCAATGCATTTCAATATATGGTCAAATTCATTTCTTCTTTCTCTAGGATTGGTTCCTAGTGTATATCCTCTTCTTTTAATGTTTCTTGTTCCTTTTCTTGCTCCTCTTCCTCATCTATGTAAATTAATTTCTTCTTAGCACACTTATGACCTTTAGTGTATTTTCTATCATAATTGTCACAAAGCCCTTTTTCTCTTTTTCTTCCAATTGTTGTGGTGTCAACCTTGTAGGTGGTGACAGACTAGGAGAAACAACACTTCCATATTTATAGTTGTGATTGGTAGGCTTCCTTGTTACCATAATTTTGCTTTCCATTTTTCTTGCCAACCTGAATTCCTTCTCCAATGAATCAGGTTCCCAAAGGTGAACCTCATGTTGGATGTTATCCTTTAAAGTCCCTATGAACACATCAATCCTATTCTCCTCCGGAATATATTTTACCCTTATATTCAATTTTTGGAAGTCCTCAATGTGTTCCATGATTGAACCCTTTTGTTTGAGATTTATCAATTGGCTAAAAAAAACGTTTCTTTTTGTATCCTCATAATGTGATATCATTTCTTCTGTAAAAATTGCCCAAGTGAATTTTTTTTTACGAGAGAAAAGCCATCGATACCATACATATTTATTTGGTTCCAAATATAAAGTTGCAATGCGTACATTTTGTGTTTTTCACATTATGGAGATCGAAATATTTCTCCATCTATAGTATCCATGTTACGGGATCCTTGCCATCAAACTTACTCATATTGATATTCAGAACATGGTGGGTCTTCAATCCAACGTTAGCCTATGAAATCATTATTAACATTTCTTTTATTCTCATCATGAGTTTCCTTTACTACTCTTTCGCCATTAGTAAGAATTTCTTGTAGCAACTTTGTCAAATTTGTCTTCAAATATTCCATGTTGCCTTTAAGTTTTTCTTCTATACCATCCATCTTAGCTTCCTCATCATTCATCTTAGCTTCCACATCTTTCTTTAAACCATCCATATTAGCTTCAGTTACTTTTTCTGAGAGTGAATTTTGTTGCACTTGGTCTCGTAATTTTGATATATCATGTTGCATTTCCTCCTCTTCTTCATGAGTCATGCTAGAGCTTTCAGGTTGCTTACTAGGTGTTTCCATTTTCTCTCTTTGGGGAATCAATAAATGATAATAATTCTTCACTATGCCCTTCGAATTCCTTCAAACTAATTTTTCAACCAAACTTATGCAAAAAAAAAACTACATGCCTTTTTTCACTTTGTAGGAGTTTGATATTGAATCTGTTGTATCTTTGTAATTTCAGATATCCAAGGTATGAAATTGCATCATGCAATAGCCTTATGAGTCTTATTTCTAACCCCGCAATTCTAATCAAGATTGGATTCTCCAAGGAAGATTTATGCCAAATCTCCCACAATGACTTGATTATAGACTAGTTTAGTGGAGCGAACTTGTACAAAGTGCCCCGTGTCACTTTTTCGACCTTAGGACCTGAAACTGATATACATAAAACTATAGGTTGTCCTCTTTCTGTAAATTTTTACTAAATTTCAATCTAATTCTCAAAGATAAAGTTATGACGATTTTCCCCGGGTCACCTGTTTGGGATGTAATTCGAGAACCTATTGTGATGGAATTCAGGAGCTTGCAAAAACCCTAACTTCCTCAGATCATATCTTCAAAAATATAGCAAGACAAGATATTAAATTCAGACCTTAGTTTCAGAATGATTTCGTCTCAAATGGTTTTTTCTTTATCTTCTGAAACTTTGCAGAGAAAAATTTACATCGAAAATGCCATGATGGTCTGTTTGGAGCAGCGAAACTCTAGAATCCAAAGCTCTGATACCAAATGTTATGAAACCAGATCACAAAAAGATAGAAAATATAGATCAATGAATTAAAAATCAGCCTCTTCGAGGGTGAAACCTCCTTTACATTACACAAATGAAAAATTATTGGATGATAAAATGATAAGACCTACTTTCTCTATATAGGAGTCTAAGGGGCCCCAATACAATCAGAGCCTACATAATAATAAAGTTGTAGGGACACAACAATAACAATAGTGGGCTTCTATGGGGCATAATAATAACAACATGGGGACTATATGGGCACAATAATACAATAAGGGGGATGCACTAATAACAATAAGTGGTCACACTAGTAGTATAGGGACCTAACACTCCGCCAAGGGTGGGGGAGGGGGCTCCAAAGAATTGCATCTTCCCCCCCACACCCCCTCGTCAGGTACTGGGATCCAACCACAGCTAAAAAGAAACCTCTGAACAATTAGGAAGATAACCAGACTCCACACCCAACAAAATGAGACATGGGAACTTGTTCCAAGACCCAAGAACAAAAATGGTATTGGTACAAAATGGGTCTTTGGAAACAAACTAAATGAAGATGGGAAGGTGGCCAGAAACAAAGCAAAGCTAGTGTGCAAAGGATATCCCCAAGTTGAAGGGATAGAATTTGAAGAAAATTTTGCTCTAGTAGCCATAATAGAAGAAATTATCATGCTCTTGGCCTATGCATGATCCAAAAGAATCAAAGTGTTTCAGTTGGATGTAAAATCAGCCTTTCTTAATAGGGAGCTAGAAGAAGAAGAAGTCTACATAAAACAACTAGAAGGATTCCTATTAGAAAAATATGAAGACTATGTTTATAGATTGAATAAATCCTTGTATGGATTCAAGCAAGCCCCTATAAATTGGTACTCAATATTGGAAAAGTATTTGCAACAACAAGGATTTAGAAAGGGAAATTCAGACAATAATATCTACATAAAGGAAGATCAAGACAATATAATCATTATTGAAGTATACATTGATGACATAAGTAAGAACTTTACAAAATATATGTAGAATGAATTTGAAATGTCTTTGCTTGGGGAGTTGAATTTCTTTTTGGGACTCTAATATCTCAGCTAGATGGAGGATTTTTCATCTCTCATATTGATTACATTAAAGAAATGTTGGAGAAGTTCAAAATGGAAGACTACAAACCTATGAGCACTCCTATGGTCACGTGATGCAAGTTGAGAAAAGAAGATGAATCTAAGGAAGTGGACCAAAGACTATAAATCAATGATTGGCAATCTAATTTATGTGACAACTTCAAGACCAAATGTAATGTGAGCAGTTAGACAAGTTTCAATATTTCAAGTAGGACCAAAGGAAACTCATGTTCTAGTAGTGAAAATGATCTTCATATATCTTAAAGGAACAACAAACTTTGGGCTATGGTATCAAAAAAGAAAGGAATTTACACTGGCAGCTTACAAAGATTCAAATTGGGTAGGAAATATAGATTACAGAAGAAGCACAAGTGGAGAATGATTCTAATTGGGATATTGTTTAGTATCTTGGTTAAGAAAGAATCAATATTCAGTATCATTGCCTACAATAGAAGAATAATATATTGCAGCAACAACGTGTTGTACTCAAGTCCTCCTGATGAAGAAGACCTTGTAAGAGATACAAGTAAAATATGATGAGCCTATTTTGATGCTTTGCGGAAACACCAGTTCAATAAACATCTCCAAGAATATAGTGATGAATTCCAAGACAAAGCATATTCCTATCAAGTTTCACTTTCTAATGGAGCAATTCACATAAAATAATATCAAGCTAGAGTATATTGGGATGAAGGAATACATTATAGACATATTCACCAAACCAGTTCCCAGAGAGACATTTGAGTATCTCATACATGTACTAGGAGCAATTTCTACTACAAATTGCTTTACACAATATTCAACAAAGAAAGACAAGGGGAGAGATAGTTCCAAGGAGATCTACCCTTTTTCGTTGATGCTAAATGGTGAGATAAAAAGAAAAAAACGTGAATATTGGGGGAGAATGATCACGATGCGAGCATGAGGGTTTCCATCATTGACAAAGGGGGAGATTGTAAAAATAATTTTCCATTGATGTCAAAGGTTTTCCAAATGAAAGAGAAAGTTACATATCCAAATAATATATTTTAAAATATTGTTCTTGGATTTTTGATGCCCCATTTGGATACCCTATCTTCGAATGCTTTTTTACTCCATTTACCTAACTCAAATGGAATCATAACTTATATGGTTGGAATTATTATTCTAAGACCTTTCCACCAGTAAATGGAACTCCCTCTAACTCCTCACAGTTGACGAGAAATGCTTTTTCAAATATTCATTATACATTCTACGAGTTGTACAACCAAGTCTAGCCATTGTAAAAGCAATCCCGACAAATGGAAAAGTCGGCCTAGTCTAGAAAATGAATGCACTATAAATAGGATTGAGAATGATCATTTCAAGTGACTCACTCAATAAAGTTCATATATGTTCAACAAGTGAAGAAAAGAAGGATTTATAAGGTCCATACCTCATGAACCAAAAGTAAAGAGGAGTATATTTGGAGAAACTTTATGGGAAAGGATTTTTGGAACATTTTTAAAGGGTTTTTGGCTTATTTTGGAAAGGTTTTTTGGGTTATTTTGGAAGGATTTTTGGCACACTTTTGAAATTTTATTGCATATTTGTTCTTGAGGTTTGAGTTTTGTCCCTTTTGAAGGTTGAATTTCATATCTGTGTAGAGGATTGAATTCCAGTGTGTAAGGTTGAGTTTTAGGCATATTATAAGAGTAGTGACATGTCTTTGTTGAGGCCAAATTTCAAGTAAAACGTTCTATTACAAAGAAGGTCAAACTCAGAATTGTTTTGAGGGGTAAATTTAGGTTTGTTTGAAGGGGAGTTTCAAGACTGAGGTCGAACCTTGTGGAGGAGGCAAATTTCGAGAGATAATTTTTTGTTGATGAGGACAAGTTCAAGGATTATTTGTTGAGGGAAAGTTTGTTTCTAATAATGTTTTGTTTGGGAAACTGAGTGTTTGAGTGAATGACAGAGGAGAAATTGTCAAGAGGGCATACTTTCTTTGACTAATATTGACTCTTGTGCAACATTGGGTTATGATAAATTAGGGATTTAGTGTTGATAAACTAGGAAGATGGGGCTTCCTTTCAGTTAGTGCCAATAAACTAGGGCATTGGTGATTCTTTTCATTTGGTGCTAACAAATTTGAGTGTACTCTTTATATATATTAAGAAAAACATTATGTGTTTTTTTGTGTAAAATATGTGTGCTTTGTATATTTATGTACTTTTCGTTATACCTTTGAATGCATTTATAAGCTTTTGAAGTTAAAATTTGTTAATACTAATTCACCCCACCCTCGCCCCCAACCTGCTCCCCTCCCCTCCCCCCACTTCTTAGTATTGATGAATATTGCAACATTAATTGCTCAATTCCTAGAATTTTTAGAGTGTATTAATCAATAAGAACAAATTCTAGTTATTGTTTCTTGTTGTTATGTGTATCTAGAAAATATTAACAAGTTTCCATACTTTGTAAAATAATTATCTGGCATATGGAGCTAATTTTTGTAAATTTGATTTGTAGTAAGTAGTTTATATTGGAATTTTGTTTGTTTGCATTCCACAAAAAATGCTTCACTACTAGGTGAATAAATCTTTGGACTTTTTCAAACCTTGGCATTAGTACTAGTGTTTATCATTTTGGCTCATCAAATTTGACATAAAAAATGATGAGAAAAACATCCATTCTATCTATGCAATTGTTTTGTAAATTGTTTTATTTAATGTCCAATGATTTTTTTTTTGAAGAATTACTTATTTGACTTTTTGTTCTAACTCCTTTTCTTTCTCTTCAAGGGAAATTTAAAAAAATATTGATGTATTGTTTCAACTTTGAATTCCTATCTATTATATTTAATATGAGTGAAAGTACAAAATATGGTGTTTGAATTGTGGCAGGGAAAAGAAATGTTAGGAAGATGGAAGAGGAAGGTTAGAGATCAATCCTTGTCGTAAGGCCAAGTTCAACATCCAATGTTGAGAGTGAAATAGTCTTCTATGTGCCTTTTAGGTATTTCGGCTTCATGGAAGATGGTTTTGATATTAGTTGTTGGTTCATTTTCAAGTGGAGTAGCAATCTACTACATCATTTTAGTGACCTTTGTTGATTATTTACAATATTGTTTTGCATTTTGAAAATACTTGTTACATGTAATTCATCCATATTTTCTAGGTGATGTTATTATCAAGTTGGTGCATTCGACTTATAACCTACAATTATTTGAACATGATATGATTAGATGACTTTGGTATAATTCACAACATATTTGCATACAACATTAAGTTCATGTTCTATCTTAACACCTTGATTCATACAACTATCAAGTTTGAATTATTTTTAAATGATAAAGTATCATAGATACTTTGACTTTGGTTTTAGAGAAAGATTTACTTATTCTCTAAAAGAATCTAAAATCAGTATGCAACCAAAATTTTCATCATTGAATATGACTATTTTTTAATAAATTCATAAATCACATGGGATTACTCATAAGGAAATGAGAACTATTTTATATGTATAGTGAATCAACAATCATATCCATAAGGGTGATTCACTTTGCAAGACTTGTCTCGGTAGAGTGTTGTAATTACGATCCACAGAATACTCACACTTCTCTCTCATGTAACTCAGATGTGTAAGTGGAATAGTTATAAGAAAATATGGAAGGCAAGTGTCAAATTTAAGTCTTTTTCTATTATGGTATATAATGCATGTAAAGTATTTTGTTACTACTCAATATTCTACTAAAAATATTCTATCACGTTGTGTAACAATAAATTTTGAATTTTTTAAATTATTTTTCTATTACTTTCCTTGTCTCACCCAGAATCAATTATTATTGTTAAAATGATCATATTGTTGGAAATCGGATCTACCAACCCTAGTTTTACATATATTGGCATAAAAAATAATGAAAAGATCGAATACAACCAAATAACTAACTTAGAGACTTGTTAATAAAATAGAAAATGCTACACTAAAATAGTGCTTTAGAGATGTCCATTAATGTGCTCTGAGGAGAAACATCAAGTGCACAGGTGAGAGACAAACCATTGAAAGAACACGAATGCATCAACACCAAATATGGGTGTTTGTAGGTGTAAACAATTTACAAAGAGATCTAGTAATCCCAATGATAAAAGATGGTATACAAATTAATGTCACTAGACTTGGAATCAACAAAAACTTGATGAGGTAGTGGAGTGAAGAGTTTCAACAAGATGGGAAACAAATAGCGAAAAGTTCATCAACTACCAAAAAAAAATATAGAGATATTTTAAATAAATAAATAAAAAATATTTTTCACTAATATTTATAAGGTAGATCCATCAATGAATAATATTAATAGAATCTTAAATTTCATGGATTAATAGTTATTTCATATCTAAAAAGAGTTCAGATCTAGACTTGGAACTAGAATCATATGTTTATAAAAGTTCATTAAATAATAAAATATTTTATAGGAAGAGAACTAAGAAACAATTTCTACCATGTGTTTCCCTCTAGTAGGAGAAATATTGATGTAGGATGTAGCTCTTCTAGACAAATAGTTGAATGATTCAAACTTATCATCATAATGAAGTGTTGAAATGTCAACTAAACTTTAAAGTTTGAATCAAACCTTCAAATTCAAATGCTTAATCCTAGATACATTAAGCCATGTATCATGCTTCTCAATGTCCCACCTTGTATTTCTTATTGCAAAGTCAAGATTGCAATAGAAAAATACAAGTTCATTTAAGCATGTTTGAGTTTATTGGTTGCACTTCTTAGAATGTGTTTTCTCAAACATGCTTCAATTTCATTTGCAACTTGAAGCTTTGTAGGTATAATTTAAGATTCAATTGGAAAATCTCTTGAGCTTTAGAATATCATTGAAAAAAAAAATTCCACCAAATGCCTATCAAATGGAGATAACCAGATCCAAGATCAAATATAATAAAAATATAATAGAATTTACTAAAACATACAAAATTGAGAAATTGTAATGAACTAATCAAGCCTTGAAGGGTACTTGACAACATATACTTCCTTCCATGCATAACATTGGCATAGAAAAATAATTTTATGGATGCCTTATAATACTATAATTGGGCAATGGAACAACTCTATACTTCTTGATTGAGGAACCACCTTTTAGTGCACATCAATAACCCTTTACCAACCTCCGGGCCCATCCTTATTAAATTTGTTCTTATCATAAAAATATGTTGGATTAGAAAGTACTCAAAAAATATTTGGGGGAATCAAATCTCCTATATAAACGTTTATCAATATCCCAAATATGCATATACTTGGTGGTCCTCATATTGATATCTTCTTTTGATAGCCACCTTGGTGAGTTCCATCACCTCAAGCTTCTTTTTCAAATTCATCTATTAAGGATGGTACTCCTCTGCCTCCTTCTCCTCATCTGCCTTCACCATCTCTTCCAACAATATACTAACCAGCATCTCCTCCATTTAATAGACCAACCAATGTTCTCTTTTAGTAATAGTAGTAATATATAGACCACCATTTCCTTCTCCAATAATAGATTGACTACCATCTCTTCCAGTATGAGACCAACTACCATATCCTCTAGTTATAGAATGACAATTATATTTTCTTTAGAAGATACATTCCACACTATTATTCATAGGAGATACTAATACCTTCATCTCTTCTGGTGGACCAAGCTTAATAATAGTTGTTGACATGTATGCATTTGATTATTGTGATGTATCTTTTATATGTATATGTGAATTTTATATTTATTTTTATATTATTTTTATACATATTATACATTTTCATATCATGTTGATGTTGATGTTGTTTTATTTACTAGACTTGATCCATTTTAACTCTATATCTATCAAGCACCGAGAGGGATCAAATATCTCAAGGTGCAAACCTATTTTTGAGTACAAACTAGAGGAAAAATTTTCACATTAAGAGAGTAGTTCCCTCTCAATGCTTGAAAGATCCAGAGTTAAGATGGATCCATGCTAGTTTTAGTCATTTGCAACCACAAGAAATATGTCGACCATATCATTAATCTAATATTTTTGAATATGTTAAATATGTCTAAGATTAATCTAATGATTTCGTTCCCTTCTACATCTCATGCACATTGGACTTGTATTTGTATTAAATATTTGAATACTAAAATATGATTCCTCACGCACATGACACATTTGAACACGAGCTAATCTATAAAACATATAATGAAATTTTTGATGTGAAATATTCATATCAATGACAATTACAAATTGAGCTTGGCCATAGATATATTTTAAACATATTTTTTCATAGGATTTTTCTTTGTAACTTTTACTTGTCTAAGCTATTTGAATATTTTTTTCTATGTTGATATGCTCTTTGTTGTTCATATTTTCGTTTCCTTTGCTCCTCATGCTCTTCGGTTCTCATTTCCTTTCCCTTTTTAAAATTTCCTCTTCATTGTGCATTTTTTTTGTATTCTTTGCTTTTGACACTCTTTATTGGTCATTTGTTGTGCCCTTCTTTGTTGATATGCTCCTTGATATTGTTGGAAAAGTAACTAGGTTCGGACTTCATAATTGTCTTTGTACTCATGTCATTATGTATATCTTATGTAACAAGCAAAAGAAGGAAAAAAAAATTTTGAAGCATGGGTTACAAACTTATTTTTATTGGTCAACTAGGTTAAGCATGTTCTTCATGCTCCTAGGGTTTATCATGTCATAAGAATAATTTTCATGTGTCAAGAGAGTCAATATTAATTGTATAAGACCCATTTGGGCAAGTTGTAATAGATAAAAGAATTTATTTTTGAGTCTAGAAAGTCAAGAAGACCTCCAAGATCAAGTCAGCCCAAGCCAAGAACAAGTCAGCCTAGAAGAGGCCTATTTGACCACATGTGAATGGAATATAAAGGATATGAATTTGATTCACTTGAAGACACTTATGCAGTTCAATATCAAGTAAGAAAAAGGAAGACAAGGAGAGCGAAAATCTATAAGACAAGAAGGAAGACTAAGTGAAGAAGAATATTTGATTTCTACCTATTTCTATCCACATGTGTGAAGATCCTAGGGTTTGTACACTTGTTGCAAGGTCAAGAATTGCAGGTCGAAGTTGTAAATCTGAAGTGAGTGATGAAACCTTATTTAAAGCAGACTTTGAAAGAGTTGACTCTCATTGACTTTGGAAAATCATGTCTTGTCTTGAAAGATATCATTTGGAAGGATCACTTGGTGCTTGGAGGAGGTTTGACTTTAGTCTTCGGGTCTTGAAGGTCTCATTTTGATATGATTTTATAAGAAGGTAGTTGTTTTGGTTTTCCCTAGTTGTGGGGTTTTTCCCTAGTGTGGATCCTATATCTTGTGTTCTTTGTGTTTTTTGATATTCATGGTTTTGATAATTTATTGATGAAGAAGTAAAATAAAATAATAAAATTCCAACTAATATCACAAGTAATTATCGAGTAAGGAGAATCAACATTAACTACAAATACCTTGATTTTCCAACATGGCATCAGAGCTAATGTTGGAAAAATAAGGCTAGAAGATCACTCATGTTGGCCTAATTGACACCTCTACAGCAAGTTCATTCATCAAAGAATCTTCGTTTTGACTTCCAATTTTATGTAAGAGACAAAGTAAAAGGATCATAATTTTAGTGATACAAGCATTCCAAGTAAGACCAATATCCTGAAAATTAAGGATGGTTAGAAGATACACAAGGTATGTAAACAAGGTCTGCAAATTCACTATATGATCTGAGTACCCTTAATCCCAGTTAAGTCTATGAGATACAACATAAATCCATATACTCTTGAACAATGATATATTTGAAAGTATAACAGTGATCTGAAGTCTTCATAATATATGAAGTAAGTTTGAAAATTTATGAAGTTATTATATGATTCAAAGAAGGCATAACATGAAATAAGTACAAAATACACCATAGATGGTACGAATTATCTTCAAAACTCTCAAGAAAATATTTTAAGGATCAAATTCTCAATGATTAACCTAGGTTTTATAATCTAGTTAAATCCATGGAGGACTTGTTCTTGCAATAAAGAAACCTCGAGAAAGGGACCATCTTAATCAAGAAATCTTATAGGAATATAATTTGTATGGAGGCCGAGTAGGCCTAGTAGGGCTACAAGAATAAGACAAGAACAAGTGCATCTCATCAAGTGAGAGAAAAATTTGAGGTATTCGAATTCTACAGGAGCAATCTGATGTGGAGAAAAGGTCAGGTTTGGGTCTCCTTCTGATCTAATTTGCCAAGGTAGGAAGAAGATTAGCTAAAACGACAAGAATAAATTTGGGCATGGTTTTGGTATATATGGTCACGGAAGTCTAGTTCCTTAGGAGAAAGGTCAGGTTATGTTATAAAAGTTTTTAGAGGTCCAAAATTCTTGTTTTGAAGGGTTGAAGGCTCAGAGACATTGTTCAAGCAAAGCCACAATTGTTGGGAGACTACCGTAGTGTTTTCAGAGAAAGTTGTGTAAGTATTTAGGAGGTTGAACAAGGGAAGATTAGGATCCCTAACTAGAAGGAAAATTACCTCAAGTTTATGCTCAGATCCATGGAATATTCAAGGCAATTGATGATGTCTTGAAAAGGTATGTGTTTATCTCTTTTTTATTAATGAATTCTAGGTGTTATTTTCTAGTTTGGACAGAATTTTTTTGGCATCTTAAATATTGTTAGGAGAGGTTGGGATTTGAGCTTCAAGTACTATGCTTTGAAGGACATTTGTCCAAGGTCTAGAAGGTTGGTTCTGAGCATAAGAAAGAATATTCTCATAGTCTAAAAAGAACAAAATTTCCATATAATTGCAGGTTGAGGGAAGGGCCTATTTCGGAGGTCAAGTTTCCATCCAAAACTAGATCACATCTCCTTGTGTAAACTACATAGGAAGAAGGTCCTTTGATGAGGATTTTCTATTATGCAAAAAGCCCTAGACAAGGTTGAATGTTGCAATTTCAAGAATTGATTAGATGGTAGACTTGAGGGATCTCTATGTATAGTGACTGCAAGAGTTGTATCACTATTGTGTGGGAAGATCTGTGAAAACCCTAAGTAAAGTGAAGCAATGGAAATTCACTATCAAGTGGGTTGTGCTTGAAAGACCTTATGATAGTAATCATGGTGAAGCTAAGTCACAATTGAAAGGTTGTTTGATTGGTGCCCTAAGGACTATCAATTTGAAGAACCAATATGACAATTAGTGGGCTAAGGACAATCATCTAATAGGAAGCTAGGTGATTTACAAGAAGGTTTATTAGAAGACCTTGGGCATTGGCTTCTTTGGAAAAGATGAGAATATAAACTAGAGGGAAAAATTATTTGAAATTGTGGAGCTATGTTGATTAAAATTGTTTGGAAAGGTCATCCAAGTTGTCTTCAAAAAAATGGATTGGCTAACCTTGTGATAATCAATCTATTAAAGAAACTATGTGATGAACTATATTAAAGGTAGAAATAGAGGACAGAAGTAGTGGTGGACATTTTTGAGGATGTTGTAGGTTAATACCTCAATTATAGGATAAAAAATATGTTAGGAGGCATATTTGGATCCCTAAGAGCTGCAAGATGAGAAATCTCAGTGATAAGAGGGTTGGTTGGGGAAGCTATAATTATAACTGGTAGTTGATGTAAGGGAAGTATGAGTACTGCTAACACAAGTTGAGGTTTGTTGAAGAATTATCCCTAGTTGAGAGGGAGTGAGCATGGATTTCTCCTCTCAAGTTGAGAGGGAGTAAGGTTGGACATTGGTTCTCCCTATGTCATGTACTATTGCAAGACTAATAGTCGTAAGTCTAATGCATGCATTACGGATAGGGATAATGATGATTTGAATTAGCATGGTTCTCCTTGTGTCAGGAATTGTGACAGATTAGGATTGATATATTAAGTCAAGTACATGGACATGGATAAGGAGAACAATGAATTGGATAAGCATATTGGATAGAAATTCTTCAGTTATGTACCATGATGAATTAGGGTGGAGATCCTAAGTAAATTACATGGACTTGGATAAAAATGGTATAATGGATAGAAATTTCCTTAAAGTGAAATAATCTGGTGAAAGATATACTCTAGGTATACTAGGTGGAGCATTTACCTTGGTGAGGTGGTGTGGTGTCCCGTGGAATGCCTCCCAACATTGTTCTCTGAACTTGTGAGAGATAAAGTGTACTTGTCACAAAATTGGTAATGTGAAAATGCTAGTAATTGTAGGTTTTAACCCCGTACAGAAATTACCTGCGTACGAATTCTAAATCACAGAAAAATAAACAATGCGAGAGCATAACATATAAAACACATATACACAGAGATTTCCCCTGGATCCCAAAACCGGGACTACCAGCTTGATTTTTCATTATGTTCCTTTCAATGTTACAATACATATTTATACATGCCGAAGCATCCAATACCATGGCCCGAAAAACCATCGCGTCCAAAACCATGGACTGAAAACCATAGGTAGGTTCGCCAACCTAATATAGGGTCCAAAAAAAATTTTCCCGAGGCGCTGCCCCAGACCCCATAGAGGGGAGCTATCTGGCCCCCTCAAACCCCCCAGATAGGGGGGGCTGTTGCCCCTCTATGACCCCCCCATTGTACAATCGGCGCAACAAAGCGGGGGCTTCGCCCCCCCCCCGGTTCACTACGTGGGTTAGTCGTGGAAAGAATATAACACAACCCAACAATCTCCCACTTGTTGTTTTCTTT